>CM076572.1:1126097554-1126246358 GCA_034641835.2 Pinus albicaulis | reverse complement strand
GGAGTGTTGAGATTCAAAAAGATGATGAACTTAGTGAAAATAGTCGCCTTCACTAGGTGGGCCCACAGGCTATTTTTGGCGCAAGTCTATTTTTAGACTATGTCTATTTTTAGACATGATGATCATATTTCAGAAGTTTCAGGATTATATTTTTGGATGGTTGATCAAGTTGGAAAAATAGATGAAATTCTATTTTTAGAATATTGGGCGAAGTCTATTTATAGATCGCTGATCTAAAAATAGATGGATGTCGATTATTATTACCTCTTAATAATAATTAGACACTAAACAGCAACTTATTCTCTTGTGCACAGATGTGGCACATCAGTGGACTGAGGGAATTACGCAATTCCCAAGGATTTACTGGAGCTGGCATTGCATGGAGGACTCCGGCTTAGAACTCAAGTGGCGTAGAAAGCATGACACGCTTGGAAGAAGTAGTTATGGAGTCAGAGTCTGGCTTAACTCATGAGATCATTGATTCAGCTACTATTCTAACTCGAATAATAAGATCAAGTGAGAGTGGAGGAATTAATTAGTTTAGGTTAATTAATTCATAAATAATAACTCATTAATCAATCAACAATACAAATAGCTTAACTACAAAGGCATGGCAAGCTTTATGGAGTAGAGACCCAATGGAGAGATAGGTGAAAGGGCAAGATAGACAATCTGTTGTGACTATAGTGATGCATTGATTGCATCACACACACATTGGAGTTGCCAATGAGGATTGCGCAGTCAAGGCAAGAGTAATTCGAATTCATTCAGAGCTATTCTTCAGTAGGGATTGCATAATGGAGGCAGGCTAGCAGGAGGCATAGATCGGTGCATGGATTTGCAAGATTGTTCCTGATTAGTGTATGAAAATTGTACTGTACTGAGAGCTTGATAAGCTTTGTATGAGGATGTTCATATGATTCCATGATACATAATATATATTTGGGGTTTTTAGCTTCAGGGTTTCCCGATTAAAAATGGTGTTATGTGAAATTGTTTTTCTTTATGCTTTACATGTGTGTGCAATTAAATTTTCCGCAAAAGATTAACAAGTGGAATAGATTCAGTATCTTGCATAAATTTAAATAGTGTGAGATCAGGTGGATCTATGACATATGCATTCTTAGTGCATATAATTTCTACATATGCACTATTTTCTTGGTTTGGAGGTCTGGCAGCAGAAGGGAGAAATCTCCCTTGGGCAAGGAATATATACTACAGAGATCCTAAAGAGGTTTCATATGGAGGACTGTAGACCCATGGCTATGCCAATGATTAAAAACTGGAAGAATATAGACACATCTGAGGATGACGAGGCTAACCCTACCTTGTATAGGATCATTGATGTACATTGTCAACACTAGACCAGACATTTGTTATGTAGTTAATACCCTCAGCCAGTTCATGGTGCAACCAAGGAGGGCTCACTTGGCAGCAGCCAAACATGTTCTCAGATATTTGAAGGGGACAGTCGATTATGGGTTGAAGTACACCAAAGGCAATGAAATATAGTTGAGTGAGTTCACTGACGCAGATTGGGCTAGAAGCCCAGTGGATCGGAAAAGTACCAGTAGGTATTGTTTCAGTCTCGGATCAGGAATGACTACCTGGTGCAGTAGGAAACAGAAATCGGTGGCACTGAGCTAAACCGAGGATGAATATATGGCAACAAGTACAGCTTCGTGCGAGGCCATATGGCTTCGTAAACTGCTCTTGAACTTGCTTAAGAAGAGGATGGAACTGACCAGAATTTTGTGTGACAATCAGAGTTGGCATCAAGCTCTCTGAGAATCTTATGTTTCATGACTAGTCGAAGCACAATGACATTAGGTGCCACTTCATCTGTGTAGGTTTTAACCCTGAACAGAAATTATCTACACACGAATCTTATAACAGAAAATAAACAATAGCGAGAGCATAAAACATAAAACAGATAAACACAGAGATTTTCCCCTGGATCCCAAATCGAGACGACCAGCTTGATTTTTCATTATGATCCTTTTAGTGTTACAACACATATATATATACATGCCGAAGCATACATAAACCCCAATCCATTAACCCTGGATTAGAACATAACCGTAGTTCCCTTGACCGGATCTACAAAATACCAGGGGCCGAAAACCATCGAACCCCAAAACCATGTGCAAACTCATGCACAAAACATGGGTGGGTCCGCATATGAGTGGGACCGCATACCCAAAAAAAATTCGCGCCCGGCGCAACGTACAGCTCGTGGAGCTAATCGTGGAAAGAATATAACTCATACCCAACAATCTGAGACTATGTCCAACAAGGAGTTTTACAATTGAAGTACATTCCTACAGGAGAACAGGTGGCATATATCCTCATAAAGGCTCTAGGTAATATTAATTTTACTTACTTCAAGGAAAATATGGGGATGGTCGAGAACCCTTTCTAGTAGAGGAATGGGTGGTCTTCAGATTCAGACGGAGTTGCAGTACGGATGAGGCAGTGGTAGAGATGGTGTCACATGCAGCAGTACAGAGGGTAGCAGCGCAGAGATGAGGGGCAACAGCCAAGACATCAGCAGCATAGCAAATGCTTTAGGTCAGAGCAGATACAATTGGTACCTTGTTGAAACACTTTACTCTCTAAAAAGGGAGTGTTGATTTTGTAGCATTCGAAAGTGTTCCAAGTCTCATATTTTGGGAAGAGGCTTGGACATCAGTATTCCAGAGAACCCAGAAATCGTGTGGAAATTCCACTAGGATCATGCTTTATGTTGAGATTGCAACAAGATGATGAGCTTAGTGAAAAGAGTCGCCTTCACTAAGTGGGCCTGCAGGCTATTTTTGGCACAAGTGTATTTTTAGACTATGTCTATTTTTAAACATTTCGATCATATTCTATGAGTTGCAGGATGCTATTTGTGGATGGTTGGTCAAGTTGGAAAAATAGGTGGACTTCTATTTTTAGACATATTGGGCAGAATCTATTTTTAGATTCCCAGTCTAAAAATAGATATGTCGAATATTATTAGCTCTTAATAATATTTGGACTATAAACATTAACTTATTCTCTTGGAGCACTTCGCTTAAGTGCACAGATGTGTGCAGAGCGACGTAAGGAATTATGCTATTCCTGAGGGTTAAGTGGAGCTATTGCATGGAGAATTCAGTTAGAACTCATGTGATAGAGTTTGGTGGAGTTATTGAGGTAGTTGGTGGAGTTGTGTTCAGTTTAACTCAGTTAAACACAGTTGAGCTAGTTGTGTCTAGTTTAACTGATTGATACACTAGTGAGAGTGGTGTGAATTAATTATTAATTAATTCACTAATTATTAACTCATTAATCAACTAAAGGATACATCAGTTAACTATAGTGCATGGACAGTTTCAGTGGAGACCAGTGAAGAGGTAGGTGAAGGCAAGTTGACTATCGCCAGACTATAGTGATGCATTGGGGATTGCATCCAACACGTATAGAGTTAAGCACAGAGGATTATGTGAGAAATGCTAGACTAATTCGAGTTCATTCGTAGCCATTATTCAACAGGATTGCGCAAGAGAGGAAGGCTAGCAAGTGGCAAATATTGGTGCATGGATTTACAGATCGGGCCCGATTAGTGTGTAGCGATTGTATTGTACCGAGAGCTTGTGAGAAAGCTTTGTAAGGAGGATTGTTACATGATTCTATGACATATTATATACGTATAGTTGGGGTTTTAGCTTCTGCTTTCCCATTAAAACACTGTATTCATATGTGTGAATTTTTATGGTTTCAATGTGTGCATGCAATTGATTTAATTTCCACATGTGATGATCAATAGTAGAAGAGATTCTGTATTGTGCATGAAGTCACATAGTGTGTGATCAGGAGAATCCTGGATGTATAAAGCATTAGTTATATAATTTCTACATGGTATCGGAGCTATATTGATCATTGGAGCAATAGAAAATCATTGAAGCGGTTGAGTTTTGTGGTCAGGAATTCGATCATGTGAGGTGTTTTTCGGGGTGTCGAAGTTGAGATGTCTTTGAATCTGATTATGATGGAGATTGAGATGCCTGAGGTGCTTGATGATTATATTGCTTGAAAGGGTGTTTGTGAGGTCAAATGGGAGAGATGGGAGATGAGATGATTTAGTAGGCTTCTTGGGGAAGGGATTTTGGGGGTTAAAGGGGAAACTTTGAAAAAGGGAAAAAGGGTTAAAATGGGGAAATTTGCAGGGATACAAAAGGAAAATGAAGGCTTTTCTAAGCACAAATTTTTCACAGACAGTGAGGCTTTTTTGATGGAAATAGCAGTGAAAATATTTTAAAAGGTAAAGGGCACACAGAGGCTTCAAGGATGAGAGATTTTCATAGGAAATGTATATCTTGAAGGATCCGAAAAAATATTTAGCCACCTGTTTGCTTGACAAAAATTTCATAGGTGTTAACAATGGCTCCACATGGGATGAATTTTCTTGAAGATGTCAAGAATTCGTAAAATAATCTTTGGAGTAGCCGGGATGTCTCGATCTTCAACCATATTTCCTTCACTTTTGATTCAGTCGTTACAATCATGACGGAATTAATCAAATAAAACATTCCCCAAACAATCTTCCTACCCATCCTATAACTCTCTCATTTTTTCTCTCAAGGTGCATTTGAATTTGGCAGATCTTCTTCATCATATTTTTTTTTTTACTGAAAGTTTTGAGAAAACTAATCTAATTTACCCTCATTTCTCCATGAGACCATATTAAACTCATGGCCTCATAGTTTCTCTACCTAATCTAATATCTCGCTAGATTAAACTGCCTAGCGTATTTCTTTCTCTACATCCTACAACAAAAATTTAAAAACAGTCAAACCAGGATTAGACAGTCTGGTTTTCTATGGGTCCATGGCATAAATACAGCTGCACATGAACCGAAATTGAAGAACATTGAAAACAAAATCTTGAAGGCTTGAAATCTTGAAACTTCGAAGCATCCTTCTTTTCTTTGTGACTCGAGTTTTGAGCTTGTTAGAGTCACTTTCTTCTTCACTTCAGCTCTAGTTTTGGGCTTGTTAGAGTTGATTCTTCTTTCTTCTTTGCTAGTTCAGATTTTGGGCCTATTAGAACCAACTTCTTTACTTCCTTTGGCTCAGGTTTTGATCATGTTAGAGCCAATATTTTGTACTTCAGAGGTTCAAGTTTTGAGCATGTCTAAAAATCTCTTTCTCTCTTTTTTGAAACATTTTCTCTTTTTCTTTGAAAACAAAACACAACAATGGTATTTACAATGGAAATGAAAACTGTAAATTGGAAATCAACAGTAGTAATTTTTGAGCATCCTGCCATTGACAGGACCCCCAAACAGATCTATACCATCAAGGTCTTGTAGAAAAAAGGCATTTGGACCAATGGTAGATTGGACGATGTAAGGACCCTACTACAAACTATCAAATTTTCCATGCTTTCCTTTGTCTTCTCTCCTAGAGTCCCACTTTAGAACCTTATCTCCAATTTTGAAATCACAAGCTTTTGTTCTTTTATCAAATAACTTCTTTATGTTTTCCTGCACCTTCAGAGCTCGTTATAGACTTCTTCTCTTGTTTGTTGTAGATGAATTGTTTGATTTATCCTCCTCACCATGTTGTCTTCTTCTGTCTGAATCTCTTGTACTAGTTTAATCATTGGTACACATAGGCTGGTAGGAAACACTGCCTCTGTTCCATAAACAAGCTAATATGGTGACATTCCAATGGATTTCTTTGTTGTTAGCCTGTCAGCCCACAAAGCATGCACTAACTTGTTATGCCATGATTTCTTATTCTCTTCAAGTAGTTTTTTTTTATGATGGTCACCAAGCTCTTGTTTGATGATTCAGATAACCCATTACCTTGTGGGTAATAAGCAGTTGAATGACCGAGTGCTATCTGATACCTGTGACAAAAATCAATCATTTTCTTGGATCCAAAAGCAACAGCATTATCAGTGATTATCTTTCTAGGGCAACCAAATCTAGAGAGGATGTTGTTTTCTAGGAACTTAATGATGACAGAATCTGTGGCATTCCTAGAAGGTATGGCTTCAATCCATTTTTTGAAAGAGTTTGTGGCTGTAAGGATCCACTTGGGTTGTGCAGAGGAAGCAGGGTGTATTTCCCCTATGAAATCTAGGCCCCATTGTTGAAAGGGAGCCTCAACAGTAATGAGTTGTAATGGTAAAGGGAGGAACTTTATTTTGCCCTAAAACATATGGCACTTATGGCAGCAAATTATCATTTTATGGATGTCATTGAAAAGTGTAGGCCAGTAATAGCCATCTCTGAGTATTTTTTTAGCAGTGGCTTTCCAATTTAAATGGCCTCCACACTCTCTTGCATGGTACTCCTGCTTAATCCTCTCTGCTTCAGTTTCAGGAAAACATTTAAGCAATAGACCATTTGCATTTTTCCAGTATAAACATTCATTCAGTATGCAATATTTTTTGGCTTTTAACTTTAGGAATCTATCCTTAGTCTTTGATAAATCAAGGGGGCATTGAGGTTTGTGAGTACATACAGGATATCAGAATACCAAGGAGAGTTTTGAAATTGTTCTTCAACTGTAGGATCAGGCAATCCTTCATGTTTATCTAAGGCATCTACCATGTTTATGTCAAGGGCTTGCAAGTTAGTTTCAGACATTAGTTGAGCTAAGCCCTGACCTTTGATCAAGTTTGTGGGTTTTATTTCCAAGTCATACTCTAATATTACAGCAATCCATTTGCCCCTCTTTCCATCTGGATCTTGAGACAAAATGTCTTTTACCACTATTTTTGGCACGTAGGAAATGATGTGAGAATGCAGTATATACACCTTAAAGTCTTTCAAGGCCTTTACCAAGGCATAGGCATATTTTCCATTATGTTATATTTCAAGGGTGCATCCCTCAGAGCCTTGCTGAAAAAAGCAATAGGCTGTTCCATTCCCTCTAGATTTTTCTGCAGTAGGACTACAGCCACTGTATGCTCGAAGGCAAAGGAAAATATCAGGAAATCTTTTGAAAAGTCAAGGCTGATCAAGATAGGTGCCTGGGTGAGTGCAAGTTTAACTAATTCAAAAGATTTTTTAGCATCTACAGTCCACTTAACCCCTACACCCTTTTTCAGCATGTTTTTCATATCCCTGAGGTGCTCAGCTAAGTTGGTAATAAACCTCCTTAAGAAGTTAATTTTCCTAATAAAGGACTGCAACTCTTTTATATTTCTGGGGGGGGTAATCTGCAGTATTCCCTAAACTCT
Source organism: Pinus albicaulis (assembly GCA_034641835.2). Taxonomy (NCBI): domain Eukaryota; kingdom Viridiplantae; phylum Streptophyta; class Pinopsida; order Pinales; family Pinaceae; genus Pinus; species Pinus albicaulis. The sequence goes on along the minus strand of CM076572.1, from coordinate 1,126,239,137 downwards.
TTGCGGGTCTATATTTATTCTCTTCTCTGATATAATATGGCCAAGAAGCTTACCTTCTTGAAGCCCGAATACAGTCTTCCTAGGATTTAAAGACAGACCGAACCTTCTACATTTTTCAAAAACTCTTCTCAGATGTTTTAGGTGTTCCTCATCAGTCTTGGAATAGACTATTATGTCATCTAGATAGATGGCAATGAAGTGCCCTATTTTGTAACACCCACGTAAACGTAAACCATTGTATTTTACATTTTTTATGATGTTTTACCGAGACAGTCGCATCAAGAAAATCAAGATTCGGTTAATGTCAAACCAATTCTTGATAACTATCCAAATCGTTATGCATCTATGAAGGTTAATAGTTTCTTGGTGGATTCCTCTGGCTATATTGTCATGATATTCGTTGTCGATTTGGGGGGTATGGATTTTGTTGGAATATGGTGGAGGAAGAACCAGCATACTATGTCAAGAACTGTGGTTAGCGGATTCTTACGCTTTACGAAGGTCATTGTCGTGGGTACTTTCTTGAAAACCTAACTAAATCACCATGTCCAGATTCAAGACCGTGTGCGTATACTGCTACAGTGTTTTGTTAACAATGTTTTCAAACTGCAGACCCATTTATTGCATGGCATCATGCATACAAAGGGTTTTGGACACTTGTAGTATGGATTCAAATATGCCATTGAATGAGAGTCGACTGCCAAGGTAAGTGACTCTGGTTTATTTTATTTTTGATATAGTCTTTCTCTTGAGTTAAAGGGTATAGGAGAAGATTATATATATATCATGATTGCCAAGATAAGTATTTGGCTAATTTGTCATTATATAATCTTTTGTTGTGAGCAGAGAGATATAAATAAAAATTATAAATCATATAGTTTTCTGCAAAAAGATTATTAGAGAATAGAAATATTAATGAATATAAATATTAATGATCTTTCCTATATTTCTGGATATAAATTACATATGCCAAGAAAATGGTATTTCATTAGTTTAATGGGATTAGATAAACAAATTTATGGTTGACTATTTTCATAAGAGTGGATTTATCTTGGGAGTAGAAGATAAGTCCATTAAATTATGAAGTGATATCGAGTCTTTTTCTGAAGTATTAAAGAGGGTTTATTTCAAATATTTTCCAAGTTTATATGGAAAGAAATAAATGAAATATATAACATTTATATAATATTAATGCATGCTTTCTATTTGAAAAGGGATTTTCTTTTGAAAGTATTAAAAAGGGTTTATTTCAAATATTTTCCAAGTTTATATGGAAAGAAATAAATGAAATATTTAAATATTTATATAATGTTAATGCATGCTTTCTACTTGAAAAGGGATTTTCTTGAAAGTATTAAAGAGGGTTTATTTCAAATATTTTCCAAGTTTATATGGAAAGAAATAAATGAAATATTTAAATATTTATATAATGTTAATGCATGCTTTCTATTTGAAAAGGGATTTTCTTGAAAGTATTAAAGAGGGTTTATTTCTAATATTTTCCAAGTTTATATGGAAAGAAATAAATGGAATATATAAATATTTATATAATATTAATGCATGCTCTTCATTGGAAAAGGGATTTTCTTGAATATATTAGAGAGGGTAGCTTTTTAATATAAATATCTACATAATATGGATAAGCAAGAAAATAGAAGTTGTATGATCTTTATTTAAAAAAAAAAAGACTTTGTACTCATTTAAGTTATGAAGTGATAACAAGTCCAAAGTATTTTTTTTTAATAGATTAAAGAGAGAGACTCTTGAAATATCTTCTTGTACAATTTGTACAATGAAGAAGAAAAGAGAGTTTCTCAGATTTATATTCATTAACCATGTTGTAAATAGTAATGAATTAATATATATCCATGAATAGTTACCATGATAGTGGTAGAGGTTAATGAATCCATGAATAGTTTCATAAATCCACGGATAGTTTTTCCATGGTGTTGATGGAGATTAATTGTTTCATAAAACCATAGGTAGATTACCATGGTGTTTGCAAATATTAGTCAATTAATAAATCTATGGATTGTTTACCATGGTGTTGGTAAAGCTAAGTTATTAATAAATTCATGGATAAAGGAACTAACTAGTTTTATTCCTTAGATGAATAAACTAGGTGATTATTTTATATTATCATGAGTGTGATGTGCATTCACATGCATGGAAGAAACAATTGTTATGTTAATATGCATTCCATGCTGAAGGTAATAGCTGCTGTTAGCTATTTTTATTAAAAGTATGTAAATCACATGCAGATAAATATCTTAGCCGATGTATCGCTTATTTTAAAAGAAAGTTTGGGAAATGTAGCCAATGTCTTGTAGGAATGTGTGCTTGTGCGACGTAAGCATTAGTTATTGTGATGACCTATAATCAGTACATATGAGGTATAAGAAGAAGAGAGAATGACAAGGTACTTTACTTGCTTCATTATGAATTACACATGAGTAGATGGAGAAACTACTATAGTGATTGATTTATACTTTATGAATCTTGACATCATTTTATGTTGAAGGCATCATAGCAGGGAATGATGGCGACATGTACAAAGGAATATTATGCTTGTCATGTACAAAGGAAAAATTATGCTTGTCCTGGTGGCAGGTAAATGACTAATGTTCATGCAGATGAGTGCGAGTTGCAAGAAGGTCCAATGTGCGATGGTCCATTGTAGGTACATCCATGCCACCAAGATGTGAAGATCTGAAAATATGAAGACCAGAGGGTAAATGGTATCATATTGATTGAATGGCTTAAAGCTAGATATTTGTATATTTCCTTGTAAGATTATATAAACGATGGTTAAGGTATGGTTTCCCTTATAAGCCATTGAGTGATGGGCTGAACACCCTCACGAGCGTTTAATAATAAAATTAAACGTTTGCTATTTTTCACCCTACGGGGTTTTCAGGGTATATTGGCGTTTAATGATGTGATTGATTATTGTGTCCAGATGATGAGGTTGATTCCTTTCTTGTTATGATGTTCATAATGGCAATTATGTGATGACTATAGGAGTAATGGGATGAATGGATGGTTACATCATATAGTATTAAGTTAATATATTGTAATGGAGATTGTAAGGGTTAAGGAGTTTACTATTCTTATTTATAAAATTACACTCTGAACTGTTAAACATTCAATGTAATGATGAGTAACTTGTATAAAAAATTTTAACTCCTTACATTTCCCTGTGAATTTAATGGTGTAAGCAAATTTTCCTCTGAAAATGCTATGTCCATTGCTCGTTGGAAGGTCGCACCAGCGTTCATTAGCCCAAAAGGCATTTTTACGTACATAAACGTGCCCCATGGAGTGGTGAAAGTTGTCTTGAGTTAGTCTTCTGGGAGTACTAAAACTTGGTTATAGCCTGAGAAACCATCTAACAGGGAGATCCTTTTTGAGCCCACTACCCTCTGTAGGATGTGTTCCATATTTGGCAAAGGGTAATTGTCTTTAAGTGAGGCTCTGTTAAGGTTCCTGAAATCAATGCACAGTCTGATCTCACCTATCTTCTTTCTCACAGCTACAAGGTTTGAAACCCAATCAGAGAACCTCACAGGCACTATTATTCCTGCCTCATACATCTTTTTTATTTCCTTTTCAACTAGAGGCAGTTTTTTTGGGTTAATTCGGCAAAGTTTCTGTCTGAAGGGTTTTTGGTTCTCTTTCAAAGGTATTTTGTGCTGTATGATGTTTGTATCATAGGCCTTTAAGTCCTCGTAGCTCCAAGCAAACACATCAATGAATTATTTGAATAAGTCAATGTATTTCTTTTTCATGTCTGTGGGCAAGGACTTAGCCAATTTAATCATCTTAGGCTTATCTTCAGTGCCTGTGTTGCATTCCTCGACATCAGAGTCTGAGTGCTCAATAATGGGTTTCTTCGCTACATCGTCAAAATCAAAAAGGTCTTTCAAAGGTGCCAGTCCTCGGGGTATATTCTTATCTTTTGACTACTGCACCTCTATTTCCTCTTTTCCTGCGTTCTTATATTCTTCAATTTGATTTGCAAGTTGTTCAGTTAAAGTGTTTATTTCTACGTTACGTGGTGATTTTTCTTCGTCGAGGGGCTCTTCACTCAGGCGGGTCTCATCAAATTTAGAGTCTGAATCAGAGAATGCAAACTCGTTCCTGCCAATCAGGAAATCCTCTATTTGCTTGGTTTCTCCGCCTCAAATACCCTCGCCAATATATCTCATTATCGTAATCGCAATTCCGTATTTTGTCCGAATGATGATATTATGATATGTTTTCCACTAGGAGACTCTATGTGATATGAACTATCTATGCGCAGACAGAAGACAGCCACTTGATCGTACTTGATACAGGGCTCGATGGAAAAGTGTATCGTGACAAACCATCTTCTTTCAAGGAAGCCGGAGGACCCCGCATGGGTAGATGCCATGGTGGAAGAGTATGGATTTGATTGTCGTAGTGTCAGCAGCATGAGTCATTGTCCGGCAAATAAAGCAGCACTGGGTAGGTTCGAGATGGATCTACAAAGTGAAAAAACTGAAATGACGGGAGCAAGCGAGCTAGGCAAGGCAATATTTGCTGTTCGTGGGCTTCTCGCGCATCGAGGATCGACGATGAGGAAACTCAGCACTGTCAGTAAATGTGTTGATTCTTCCATACGGAGCATGCTTGCTCTCTCAACGCAGATGGGATGGTACATTCATCATATGGATGTGAAGACTGTGTTCCTCAATGGATTCATTGAGGAGGAGGTACATAGAGCAGCCCAAAGGTTTCGAGATCTTCAGGAGTGAGTCGCATGTGTGCAGGCTCAAAAGAGAAATGTATGGGTTGAAACAAGCACCTCGTGCTTGGTACACACGGATAGACAGTTATTTCACTGGTCTTGGATTCACCAAGAGTGAGGCGGATCTAAACCTATACCAGATTGTGGTGGAGGGTAAGTTGTTGATCATTGTACTTTATGTAGATGATTTGATTTTGACGGGTGATGAACAGTTGATACTCTCATGCAAGGCTGATCTTGCAAAAGAGTTTGAGATGAAGGACTTGGGCCTCCTTCATTATTTCCTGGGATTGGAAATTTGGTAGTGAAAGGATGGACTGTTTGTGTCTCAAGGAAAGTATGCCTAGGAGATACTGGAGAAGTTCAACATGCAAGGTTGCAAGCCTATTGACACTCCTCTTCCTGGTGGTTTGAGGAAAGAGGATGCTACATCGGCAGAGGTAGTGGATGCCACTGTTTACCGACAGTTGGTTGGTTCGCTCATGTACCTAGTCAATACACGACCGGACATATGCTATGTTGTTAACCGCCTTTTCACAAGTTATGCTAAGCCTACCAAGCTCTTTGGAAGGCTGGCAAGCAGACTGAGATATCTCGCAGGCATCGAGATATGGATTATGGTACGTATTAAATAATGAGGTGAAGCTGCATGGCTTCACGGATGCAGATTGGGGTGGTTGGTGGAGCCCAATCTGACAGTTCATAGAAGAGTAATATCCGGAGGAAATGGTAGACGGTGTATAGCGCTGTACAGCAGAAACATATATCCGTGGCACTCGCTCAAATGAGGCCGAAAGTACATGGCAACAAAGTTTGGCCGCATGCGAGGCTATATGGATGAGGAAGATCCCGGGCCGGTTGTTCGGTTCACACTTAGATACTAGTGTGATATATTGTGATAATCAGAGTTGCATAAAACTCTCAATTAATCCAGAATTTCATGATAGATCTAAACACATTGACATTCGGTATCATCATATCAGAGATTGTGTGCAGCCGAAGATCATGTTACTTTCTTACATTCCTACAGAGGATCAGGATGCTGATATCTTGACGAAGGCGCTCACCAGGAGAAAATTCGAATACCATAGAGGCAGGATCGGGGTGAAGGATAATCCCTATCTTGTTGAGAGGGAGTGTTGAGATTCAACAAGATGATGAGCTTAGTGAAAAGAGTCACCTTCACTAAGTGGGCCTGCATGCTATTTTTGGCGCAAGTCTATTTTTAGAATATGTCTATTTTTAGACATGTCGATCATATTCTATGAGTTGCAGGATGCTATTTGTGGATGGTTGGTCAAGTTGGAAAAATAGATGGACTTCTATTTTTAGACATATTGGGCGGAATCTAAAATAGATGGACTTCTATTTTTAGACATATTTATGAATCTATTTTCTTGGGATTGCCATTTAAAAATAGATATGTCTAATATTATTATTCCCCAATAATATTTGGACTATAAACATTAACTTATTTCGGGAGCACTTGGCTATGCGTAGGATGGGTATAGGATTACAGAAGGAATTACGCTATTCCTGAGGGTTAAGTGGAGCTATTGCATGGAGACTTCAGTTAGAACTCATGTGACAGAGTTTGGTGGAGTTATAGAAGTAGTTGGTGGAGTTGTGTTCAGTTTAACTGAGTTAGACACAGTTGAGTTAGTTGTATCTAGTCTAACTGATTGATACACTAGTGAAAGTGGTGTGAATTAATTAATAATTAATTCACTAAATATTAACTCATTAATCAACTAAAGAATACATCAGTTAACTACAGTGCATGGACAGCTTCAGTGGAGACCAGTGGAGAGATAGGTGAAAGGGAAAGTTGACTATCAGTTGTGACTATAGTGATGCATTGATTGCATCCAACACAGAGTAAAGTTGCCAATAAGAATTGCGTCAGCAAGGCTGGACTAATTCGAGTTCATTCAAAGCCATTCTTCAGCAGGGATTGCGTAGTAGAGGCAGGCTAGCATGTGGCAAAGATAGGTGCATGGATTTGCTAGATCGGGCATGATTAGTGTGTAGCAATTGTATTGTACTGAGAGCTTGTGAGAAGCTTTGTATGAGGATTGTTACATGATCTCTATGACATATATTATATACAGATAGTTGGGGTTTTTAGCTTCAGGCTTTCCCGTTAAAACACTGTGTTAGTCATCAGTATTTTTCACATGTTGATGATGACTAGTTTTTTAAGCCAAGTTTTCTAAAGCTGATCTCAAATTTGTCAAATCTGTCATCTAGAAAACACCCCTAAACAATTTTTGTCCTCCTACCTTTTCCAGTCAGCCTATGATGAGAAAAACCTAGTTGTCAAGTCCTATCTGGTTTCAGTCATATAATCATGTCCATGAGCTGTCATAGCTAAAGGTTATCTGTTGTCATTTACCCTCATTCCCAAGTCATTCATTATCCAACTGTTGATAAGAATTTCAGCCACCCTACCTCTGGTCATATGTCATTTCGATATCTAATCATATCCAAATAAAATACTCAAAATCTGTCAAAGATCTCCCCTAAGTTAGGTAGTGGCGCTTTAGAGAATCCCTTCCTTGGCAAAAACATCCTAAGCCAAAATATTTTGTTCAATACCAGCCAGCCCTGAATTAGCACTTAATCTGCAAAAAACAAATCTTGATACACCCATAGGTCACACCACTAAGAGGTCTTGATGTCTCAATAATACATGTTTCAAAAGCTAAACTGATATAATATTGATCTATAGTGCTTCAATGTCTCTTTCAGAAGCAGAGATGCACAAGTATTCCAGAAGACATTATCAAACTGAACATAAGAAGATAGTTGCTTCTCATGTTGTCTTGAACCTGAGATATGAATACTAGTCAGAGAGAAAATTCAATTAGCCTCTGCAAACACAGTCAAGAAAGGTTAGTAAGTAATGACTAGCAAGCAAATACTCTACAAATACAAGTCATGTGGCTCCTGGTTTAAAGGTTCACAAGGATATTATGACAATAGAACACATATCTCAAAACATGCCCCTTATAGCTTATTGTCAAATTTTCACTTGATTACTTATTGTGATATACCAAGCAGAGATATGTATTACAAAGAAAGATGACACAGTTTGAGAAATGGATGAAGTTTCATGACTATGTTAACCTCCTCCAAGCAAGAGCAGATGGTCGGGTCACATGTTGAAAAACCTCCTCCTGTATAAAGAGCAGATGGTTTGGAAATATTATGTTAACCTCCTTCATTTAAAAGCAGATGGTTAGGAACATGATAAGGGCCTCCTTCATTTAAAAGCAGAGGGTCAGGAACAGAGGTATAGCCTCATTCAAAGAGCACGAGACTAACAGTGTTTCAAATGACCTAAAAACTTGTTTACACCACTCCCTCCAAAAGGATGAAACAACTTATATATCAGTAGTGTTTCAAAGGGTGTTTAAATGAGTTCACTGTTTAAAGGACAAATTTGAAAATTAGTGAAAGCAACTGAAGGTTCATGGTTTGAAGCCATTTGTGACATCATCAAAGCAGTGATAGAATGGTGTCAAAAGAAGTCTTTTCTCTTTTATCTATAAAGGCCTCTTTCAAAGAATAACCAGAGGCTAGAATGTCCAAAACTTGGAACAAGCTCATCAAAATGACAGGAAGGGTATGACACAATGATTCAAGTTCAAGACAACATTCAAAGAAATAAAACATACCACGGTCATGGACAAGACCTTTTAATGTACATAAGAACAAACTTTGTTGTTTATATGATTTCATTAAGGGTTTTTAAAGGCCATCTCCTTGATGAACAGATGTAGGTCAAAGGTTGGTGAGTGCAAATAAGGGTTTATCCACAGTCAAAAGGAAAATGTCAATATAAGGTGCCTAATAGTGTTTGACAAACTTCAACAATGGGCATAATCAATCATCAAACACCAGAGAGTTGAATTGTCAAAATAATTTCTAGAATTGTCAATCACCTCCTTCCAAGAGATAGGCAAAGGATGCATCAGCAGTCTTGGATATGGTTCTTCAAGTAGTTTTCCTTTTGAAGGACAGAATAGCCTCAGTCTTCAACAATAGCCTCTGCATATGCATACTAAGAGGAAAGTTGAGAAAATGGGACTTTATGGTATTTTAAAGGTGATATAATACTGAGGGCGATGATTTATGTTTTATTATGACAAAAAACCTTTTCAGAAGGGCATAAACCCTTCCTAACTATGCTACAAAGACATTGAAGTTTCGTTCAAATAAAAAGGCGAAAAAGACCGTTTAAAAGGCCCATTATGCAATTTCAAACCACGAAGAAAACATCCCTTGGCTGCACACTAAAGAGAGAAAACATTTTCAGGGCAAATTTGAAGGTTTTCGGTGCTAAAACTCTGCGCGGCGCTCCTGAAGATGTGCGCAGCGCGCCTGTGAGCGCCCGAACAAAGGGTTTATATTGAGGCATGGCGCGCCTGTGTGTGCGGTCACCAGGCGCCCGAAAACAACCCGACAGCCTCCTCTGTGCGGCGCCTTCTACTGAAAACGGCCCGCTCATCCATTTAGTTTCCAAAAACGCCTTTGAATGTTGAATCAATGGTCGAAAAGGTCCATAAACTTGTTTTCAAGGTATTTTCCTTACTTCTTGGCAAATTTTGAAGTTAAAGGGTCTCCTGCTGTGGTTTTCAAAGGGATAGAAACAGTGAAAGAAGGGAGGTTTGTTATGCCAATTTCAAAGCTCTTTTTGTGCTATAAAAATAGCTAAGACTGCCCACAGTTGCTAGAAAGAAAAACAGAGTTTGTCGGAAGGGTTTCAAATCAGCTTGAACAAGTATGTTATCATAGTGTTTTCCAAAAGCACACCTTGTTTGCTAATATCAAGGATCAACACGGTGATTGGTGAAAAGGCTTGATCAGTTTAACAGAGTTTTCTTTTGTGTTATGAAACATCGAAGAATGTGTGCAAACCTCCATAATCAAAGACACAGAGTTTCTTTTGAAAATATTTTAAAATCAGTTTGAAGAGAAATTTCAATAGAAGATTTCCAAAACACACTTTGTTTGCCAAATCAAAAGTGTTCCTGCTACAAGTTTCAGGGATTAACACAGTAACTCTACAAGATGTTGTATCAGCTTAAAGATGTCTTGTTTACTTTTTAAAGGGCAGTGATAACAAAGGAGCAGTGCTTGAGGGTAGGATCTTTTGTGCCAAAACAAAAGAGATCCTTCTTCAACAAAGAACCCCAAACATATCTTTTTCAATATCTTTGCCCAAACACAGTGATAAAAGTAATTTTGTTCTCATTTGACAAATACTGGTTTTGTTAGCATCAAAGAAACACAGTGACTTACAAGGAGGAAAAGGTGTGGTATTGGGAAACTATTTCAGAGACCATTTGAAACAGCTTGTCTTGGTTAGCCAGCAAAGTGTATCCAAAGAAAAATGCCTCCCAGGCAAGATAGCAGAGGTGGACCTTACAAAAGGTATGAACCTTTTTCAACTGAGGAAGTAAATGCCCATCCTTCAGTGCTTTTTAACTTTCATGAAGTAGGATGTTTGGAGTTTTGTCAAAGGGTTCAGGAGGTGAAAATTTATCTTCCCTTGACACATCTATTTGCTTTAAGACTTCAAGGAAAACATGTTCATCTAGCAGGCTTAGACTTCAATCTTTCTCTTAGATCCATTTCCAGAGCTACCAAAATTCCATATGTCAGAGAAAAATGGTTTAAGCAGAGTTACCTAGACTCATAACAATACAAACCCTTCTTGAAACCAGAGCATCGGGATGCATGTCCATCTATCTTTCCTTTTCCTTATCTGTTGACCAGCTATACTCCCCTCATGAAGATAATCATGAAATATTTCACATGGAAGGGAAGGTTTTCCCGGGTTTATGCTTACCATATCAGGCTACTCGTGCACTTCACAAGAACCCAATTGCTAACCCTACCATTTTTCCTCCATAGAAGTATTGAAAAGATGGCTTCTACTGTTCAAAAGAGACCTTCCTCTCAGCAGTCAGCTTGTCTTTTCCATCATTCCCTTATCAAAATTGTCATTCTCCATCAACTTGAGAAGAAGGGAATTTCTTGTGACACTTTCATTTCACATCCCAATTTCGCCACTGCTTCTTCATCCCATGCATCTCCTTCACCTTCCACTCATCCTCTTTCTCCTTCTTCTAGTAAACCCACTCCTAAGAAGCAAAAATATCCCATGATTGATCAAGAAGAAGAGCATAATGAGGAAGAAAAACATATGAGGAAGAACAGCACAATGATGAAGAGGAGCACAGTGAGGAAAAGCATCATAGTAATAAATAGAAAAACAGTGAAGAAGATCAAAGTCAAAGGAAGCAAAGTGAAGAAAAGCAGCACATTGATGAAGAAGAGCACCATGAAGAAGAGCAAAACAGTGAAGAGGGAAATGATGAAGAAATAGAACAGCTTGATGAGGAACACAGCAATCACAAAGAGGAGGATAATGGTAGCCCTCACAGCAGCAAACATGATGAGGATGAAGCACAAAACATTGAGGATACAGAGCCTAAAATTCTTGCAGAAAGTAGGGACAAAAGTGAAAAGGGCAGCCCTCAAGGAGACATGCAAGGTGACAGTCAAGGCATTCATGAAGAAGGTCAAAACAGTGGCAAGGATGATGAGGGGAGTAGCAAGGACAAAGACCAAATAGAGCATGTGCTAGCTGTCTCTCCTAGGCAAGGGGCCATGTTTTCTTCTCCAAAGGTGACAAAGCCCTGAACATCAAGAAAGAAAGTGCCTCAAAATGTAACTCCAAATGTTACTAGAGCACTCCGAAGCAAACGGAAGTTTCCCAAGCAATCCATTGTTGAATTACAAAAGAGAAGGAGGACCAAGAAGACCACCCAAAGCAAGGGAAAGGAGAAGGAAGAAAGCAGCCATGAGAAAGAGAGGGATTTTGACATAATTCAGATAAACAGTGATGATAGCGACAATGAGGCCAGAATCCTAAAATCTCTCTTGATAAATAGAGAAGAAAAAATTCATGATCTAAGAGCGGATCTAAAGAGGTCTAAAAACCTCATTCATTTTCTGCAAACACAAAACAAGAAAATGAGTGTCCACATGGCGGTGTATGAGACATGGACTATCAAGTATCAAAAAGAGGCCTCCAAAGCGCAAATTAAGTTGGAAGAACTCATGGGTGAGTTCAATGATAGTGAAGAAGAAGATCAGCCAAGGAGAAATAGGCCAAGGACCATGGGACTCAGAAAAGCTTTGGAGAAGCAAAAAGAGGAAGAGGCTGCCATTTTCCAATCTTTTCCTCTCACTACTTTATTCACCCAAAAGATAGAAAAAAATAGAGAAACATAGCTTGAAAGGGTGAATGAGCACTTGGAGAAGAAGTTGAAAAAGGCCAATAGGGATTTGGACCTTCAAAGAAAAATGACCGGGCACTATAAGAAGCTTAATCAATTCACCCGACGGAAATTGAAGGCTACACAAGAAAATCTCAAGGAGGCTCAAAAGAGGCGCCCGGCATCAAAAATGAAGAAAGACATATCAAGGCTTCAAATTTTGGCCTCTGCTTCTCAGCATGCTTCTGAAAACCCGTGAGGGTCATGCTCGCCAAAATTGGGCAAAATCGACAAGTTTTGGTTTTTTGACATTTTTGGGTTTTTTGCTAAAATTCATGGGCATCACCATTTTTGTTTGAAGCATATTCAAAGGATGAAAATGTTATCATTGGATGCCATAATTTCAGGGGCAACTACTTAGTGATTTTCAGATCAATTGAAGATGATTTGGTCCCCCAAAATGGCAAAAAAAAAGTCACTTTTTCAACACTCTGCCCCGCATATCAGCAAAGTCTAATTTCTGGGTTTTTTCACACAAGTCAGATTTTCACAGGTTTCAGTGATACGTTTGGGGAAAACAAAGCATTTTCAAAAACTAGACATCCAGGGCTTTCCAACGAGCCATCACGAGCCTCTTTTTGACATCAGGAAGGCCTCCAAAAGTTTCCCACAAGACAGGGGATTTTCTGCTGATATATTTCTTAAGTATTTTTGTAAAAATGCAATTTTCTGAAGTGGCTTTTCCTATTGTGCATTTAGCCTTTTTTGGCCATTGTTAGTTAGGAAAAGTCAATATAATTTATTTTTTTAGCATTTTAGGATATTTTTATAGATATTTTGTGCCTTGGGCTTTGCAAAGCCTCAAGGACAAAATCAGATATTTTTGATGGGCCAATGAGCTTGCTAGTTGCACTAGGAGGTTTTCCCTCATCTTGGCCTATATATTCCAAGAGACTTCATTGTAAATAAGGCTGAACTTTATGATATAGAGAAATATATGGTTATACAAGCTTGGAAGAAATACTTGTCTCATGCATTGGATAGTTTCTTGAATGTTTTTGGATGATGAAAGAGGACTACTGTTGGATTCCTTGACTTGGTAAAATGGTATAGTGTCCCTCTCTGTTATGCTTCTTAGTTTTCATACATATTTCATGCTCTTGCTTGCTATAAGACAGTAGAGAATAGATTTGAGACATGCCCTTGGAGGCACTTTAGATTTCCTGTTTCATTATAGCTTCTATGTTTTCTTCTTTCTTAGTCATATCAAAGAATCATTGATTGCTCTTTGATCACTGAACAAATTGTTTGCTTGTTTCATTTATGGTTTTATGCATGCTAAGTATGATTCACGGTACACCCTGCTTACTCATGGCTAGTCATAGCTCCACCTCTGAAACTTTTCTTTGAATGTTTGATTGTCCTAATTGAACCAAAGAGGTCTTGTATCGATCTTTCCCTTTGCCTAAAACTCTGCAATCTTAGTTCAAAGTGCCCAATAGCTCAAAATACTATGTCTAGGCGTTTCCTCATAGTGGTTTGAGTTATTTGTTTGTCTTAATTGTCTTTTCCCAAAGTCTAATAGCAATTTCCTAAATTTAGAGAGTCATATATCTCTATGTATTGCTTGAATGTTTATTTCTATGCATTTATCAGTTTGTAATTACATTTATCATGATTAATGGTTAGCCCTACAATATAAATGTCAGCTCTTGAACTATTTATGTTTGAAAGCCTTTGTCCTTCACAAATTTAGTGTCCATCCCACTTAATTTTACCTTAAGATCCATTTTACCTTGATCAAATCGGCCCTTCAACATACCTTGTATCACCATCTGAAGCTTTCTCAACCTTTTCGACCCCATAGCCCAGTTGATCTGACAATATTTTTATCTTAGTCTTTGATCAGTTCCTTCCTCAAAAACCTAAAAACAAAACCAAAAACCTACTTCACAACTAGCCTAAAATCAGAAACATAAAATGAAAAACACATAAACATCCCTTACACAAATAGAGAGAGCCCTCTCTGAGTCTAGGAAGGCTAGGTCCTTGGGCTCCAAAGATTGGTTTGATGTTACCCTGTCACTTGGCTTGCCAATCAGCCAAATCACGAGACCCTAACATAATGGCGATCACGGTGGGACTCTGAGTTAGTGACAATCTAAGTACACCTTAGGACTCTAGAAATCCCTTATCTTCAAGAATACCTAGTGAATTAGCCACCTCATCGCCACACTAACATAATGGCGATCACGGTGGGACTCTGAGTGATCAACAAACTTAGTTTCCCTAAACCTTCAGAGACCTTTGAGAATACTATCTTGTGGAATTATCTCACCGCTCACTAACATAATGGTGATCACGGTGGGACTCTGAGTAATAAATAAACTTAGATTCCTATAAACCTTCAGAGACCTTTGAGAATACTATCTTGTGGACTTATCCTACCGCTCACTAACATAATGGCGATCACGGTGGGACTCTGAGTTAGTGACAATCTAAGTACACCTTAGGACTCCAAAAATCCCTTATCTTCAAGAATATCTAGTGAATTAGCCACCTCATCACCACATTAACATAATGGCGATCACGATGGGACTAACTGAATACATAACAGTCTAGCAAACTCTTGTAGATTCATTAGTCTTTCAAAATTTAAACAAGCAAGCAGTCCATAGAATCATTTAGAGTAAACTCATTTTGTTTCACCACCCTAGCAAAGTGATGAATCAGGTTTAGAACACTCTAATAAACCATAGGCTGCACATAAAAACTCATAAAACCCCAAAAACATCCCCAGATTGGTTTTTCCTAGTTGTTGGTGGTGGACCATAAGTACATCTCTATAAAAACAACCAAAAATCCACTTAGCGACTCCACTAACCTCTAGTAGGCCTAATAACTCCATAAAAACCAAAAAATTTCATAAACCATACTTTTTTGTTGACTCATCTTTTTCAAGACTTAAAATTCATGGTGCAAACTCTGTAATCAATGACAAACTAAGTATAACTTAGCGATTCAGAAAGCTTCACCTAAACATAGGAGATAAACAGAATAAACTTGCAAATAGAACCATTAGCTTGTCCAGACAATCTAGCAAACTGTTGAAACTAAGTGATAAGTCTTTCTTGCAAGTCTCCACCTCAAAGTTTGCTAAGAAAACTTTTTCCCGAAAGCATCTTTGATAGTATTGGTGGTGGACCATAGATCTCAAAGAAATCCACCTAGCGACTCCACTAGCCTTCATTTTTGTTTTGACCATTCTTCACATTAGCGAAACCCCTAGAGAGGCCATCCATCCAAAACAATCAAAAATACCATCCTCTCTAAACTCTGAATTCGAAATCTGGCTTCACAAAGAATCAATACCAGATCTCATCCAGACCCAAATCCCCCTATCATAGTTGATAACCCAGAGAATATTTTGTGGCAAACTTCTGAAACTGGAAACTTAGCTATCGATAGGTCCATCCGTAAAGCAAGATCAGTGCCTGAACATCTCACCTCCTTGCGGGATTCCCCATTTGACTTAAAATTAGCAAAAACCCTTTTTAAAAGCAAGTCACAAAGTGTTACACCATTTTTTGGTCATCTAACTTATTATCATTAGATGGACCCAAGTACACCATGTAAGACCAGTTTTACCCTAAGTAAAACTGCTTTCACTATTTTAAAACAGGAAACCCCAAAAGGAAATATTAAACAAACCCACATTTGTTTGATTTTCCTCATGGAATAATTAATTAAACCATAATTTAATTATTATTCCCAGTCATGTTTAACCCAAAATCAAAGAAATTAATTAGATAAACCTTTATTTATCTTATTATTTTCTAGGAATAATCATTTAAACCTTATTTAAATGATATTCCTTGTTAAATATGACCAAATCACCCATAAATAATTAAATAAATCACTATTTATTTAATTATCTTTCAACCACTTCCTTAAATAATTAAATAAATCATTATTTATTTGATTATCTTCTAATCGCTTCCTTAAAAAGATAAATAAATCATTTATTTATTTATTTTTGACAAATTAAGGGATTTGACCCAAGTCAAATACCTTTTCCCTCCAACAAATATAATAAAATATTCCATAAAAAGTGGATCTAGATCTGGTTAACCCATGCAACAAGATCTAGAATGACCCAATATTTTGTTATAAATAGGAGGGTTTTTCCTACCATCCTTCACCTTTTGTTGCCTATTAGATCACTCTGGATCTATACACTTGGTCACCATTTTCTTCCATTTTGCTCCCATTGAGCTCTACTCTTTGCATTGGGTTTTCTACATCAACTAGAGAGAAGAATCTTAGATCTGAAGTGCTGAGGACTTCCAAGAACCCATCCCACTAAGGGGAATTGGATACTCCTTCTGGTTTTCCTCACAGGTGCCCCATTAATACAAAAATTCTTTCAAAAATTGTTCTTGTCTTGTCTATTGGTATATGGAGCAAACCCTTGTTTTTATTGCTTAATGTCTTTCCATACATAGATCTGGTATTTTGCAGCTCTTTTCTTGTATAACTAACCGCGGATCTGAAGATATTGGCAGCCACTTTTGTTGTTAGGGCTATTAGTTATGCGTAGCTAAAGTGGTCCTTTTTCGTACACTTCGACAAAGGATTCATACTAACAAATGGCGACTCCACACGGGTTTTAAATTACGACCGCTGTCGTTTTTCATATTCCTGCATATCCAGCTACTTTAGACCCTAGGGTTTCTTTTCAGATGTTTATTTTTCCTATTTTTATGTTGTTTTTCTCACATAAAACCCTAAAACATTAAAATTTCTAACTTCCGTGTGTTTCTGGCCCTATTGCGCAGGTAAGCGACACCAGCCGCAACTGAGACGGCAACTTTTCTGAAAATCTGCCGCCGAGACAACCGGAACTAGGGGTCGCACTTTTTGGCCCTAAACCTGTGACCTGGACCTCCAGGTCGCACTTTTTAGCCTGTTTCCTGCGACCTGCACTGAAATCAGGTCAGAAACTGCGACCTACCCTTTTTTCAGCAATTTTTCTGCAATTTTTCTGGGTTTTTCTGCAGCTTCTGTCAGGGTCCTCCAGCCTCTGTCTCAGCCTGTTTTGACAAAGTTCTGATCCGTTTTTACTCATCTAAGTGGGAACCTAGCCCCTTAGGGCTTTAGTACCCTCCACTTTTTGTGGAAGAGTTTTAAGTTGTTTCAGCCGTCTGTTTTTCAGAGCTTCAACCTCCTTTTTCCAGATCTGTTACCTCCCTTTCAGATCCTTTGAAATCAGCCTTTCTTCCTTTCAAATCACCTCCTGTCGTTTTGTTTGGACCTCCTTTGAAGGCCTCCGCCTTGCCCCCTTCGGTTTTTGCTGATTTCCTTCCTTTTTCCAGCCACCTTGCCTCTGTCTCTTGGCTGTGATCTGCACCTCTTTTCAGCAGCTTTATCCTTTAGATCCCTGTCCCTTTTGACCTTAGATCTATTGGCCCTTTTTCCGTGTGTTTTCCATAGATTTTTCCCTTTCTTTTCAGATTAGTTTTGAGAGACCCACCTTCTTGGGTTAGATAGATGCACAATTAGCTGTTATTTTTCTGTTATTTCAGCATTATACACTGTTCTCTGTAGGTTTATTTTCAGCTACGCAGCACACTTTTTTCTTTCTCTCAAAACGGAAAGGGTTTAAAAATTAAAATTAACGCACGCCACACACTGACCCTAAGCGAAGAAGCGCCTGGTTAACACCGCCTGGCAAAGACTCTAAAATCAATTGTCACTGCACCTTTTCTGCCCTTGACCTTAATTGATTCTGTCCCTTTCTGCCCCTGTCGGTTTCCTTCTTCCTGTCATCATTGCACCCCCAAGGCGCCTATTCCGGAGACTTCTTGGCCTTCATCCTCAGTTTCCAGTCGATCGACCTGCTCCGCCCCACCATCGTCGAGCCAGTCCACCTTCGATTCCGCACTCCGACTCCTCTCCTGATTCATCGGGTCCTCCTTCTCCTCCTGGTTCTCCCCCTGTCACCTTCACTATGTCTGGTTCAGGGCCTAACGCTAGCGGTTCTCCCGGCCCTAATGCCGCCCCTACTACTATCGGAACCGCCACAGGAACTACCCCGGCCACCCCTGTGCTGCCGTACATTGCAGGCCTCAGCCTCCCCGATTTCCATCAGTTGATCAATGACCCCATTCACCACAATGCTAATTGGCCTGCTATGCCAACCAAGCTCCCCTCCGACATCCCTAAGTTTGAGGGCCTTAATGGCGAAGATCCAACCAATCATGTCTGATCTTTCCACATGTGGTGTTCTTCCAATTTCATTACCGATGACTCCATCCGTCTTCGTTTGTTCCAACACACGCTCACCGGCGAAGCTTCTAAATGGTATGTCGAACAAGCCACCTCTACCCATACCACCTTTGAGACTCTTTCCCAAGCCTTTTCGTCATACTTCCAATCCCTCTCTGATACGACTCTGGCACGGAGCTCTTGAATTCCTTTAAGCAATCCTCTTCAACCCGCCTTTCCGCCCATGTTCAGAAATGGCGAAGAAGACGGAGCTTATGTCGAGCCCCTCCCTTCGAAGATCGGGTTTATATGGACTGGTTCCTTCGCACCCTTCCAGCTCCCATCGGCAAAGATGTCACCTCCCATTTTCCTCAAACCGAAGAAGTCGCCCTCCAAATAGCCTTGAAATATGACATGATCTACGCTCAATCTGGTTATGTTTATACCATTATTCCTGACCTCCCCAGGCCCGGTGGTGCTAATGCCCTGGGGGCATCTCATTCCCCCAACGGTATCATTGGAGCCCTTTCCCATCCACGTCTAACCTCTTATGGGCTATGGTCTCCCTCAGGGAGGGGCCAGCACCTCTAGCACTCTTCCCCCTCCCGGTAGCATGTATCTAGGATACGACATGCCTCCTCCTTTTGCCCAACCTCCTGCTTACCTCAATGTTGCCCAACCTAATCATTACCTTTATCCGTTGTACATTGTGTTAGGTGCGCCGCCTCCTCCAAAGATATGTGCTTCCTCCTCCTCAGCCTCAACCCCAAGATCAAGACTTACAGCCCCCTCCAGGGCAATTATTTGCACAGCAGGGCGCGACTAATCCCCCTTCTTCTCAAAGAAGGCAGAGAGGCAATCCAAACCCATCTGCCCCTGGTACCCGCGGACCCAATCCTGGTGTGGACCCCAACACTGCCAACCAGCAACAGGGCACTCAGCCCAAGCCGGACAGGCCACTCCGCACAAATAAGCCTTGTTCGTGTTGCGGTGTTTATGGTCATTACACCCATGATTGTCCCCTCTTACCCCAGATGCAGCAGATGTGGGAGTCTCAAGACACATTGCGCGGACAACACACCTCCCCTCATGCTCCTCCTAATGTGGCCACTACTCAACCCGCTGTGTTTACCGATCCCTTCCCTCGGCAAGGATTCGTGGCTACCCAACTGCCCGACAGCCAGGTCGCCACTCCACCTTCTCTTTCTAGTTCCTCCAATTACCAGATCCTTATGATGCACTCCGACCTTTCCTCGACCGTCGACCTTCACCTTCAAACTCGGTCTCGCCAGTACTCCAAGCCTCCTGCTCAGTCTACCCCCGAGCCTCCCTCTTCAGGTTCTACAGAGCCTCTTTTGACATCCAGTGGCCCGTTACATATCCCTCAACCCAAAGTTGAGGTTCATGCAAGATACCTAAGGGCCACTACGTGCAGGCTCTTGCTCCCCGGTCGAAATTTGCCCATTCGTATAGCATAGTAGATGATTTGGCGCAATTTCCCTTCCGCCATTTCCACTAAGAACTCCTCTAGTCATGCCCTTCCCAAAAGGCTCTCTTGCTCACCATGGGCGGCTGATCTTGGCGACGACCAGTGATTTTCAGCGCCACTCCAGATGGGGACCATCCTCCTCTCCTTCCTTCCGTCGCCTTCCAAATCCCAGTCAAAATCCGGAATGCCAACATTTCCCGGTGCATAATTGATGAGGGGGCATCCACCTGCATGATGTCCGCTTCAGTTTGGAAGCAACTTGGATCCCCTGAGTTGGCCCCTTCCACGATCACCCTTCGAGCGTGGGACGGCCATGCCTCCCAACCCATTGGCCTATTTCGTAATTGCCCTATCACCCTCGCCGGTAAGACTGTTTGCGTTGACGTCGAAGTCATCGACGCCCCGCTAGTCCCAACATCATGAGACAGCTACACCTATGTTATGTCTGCTGTCCCATCCGCGGTCTTTCGCAAGATGTCTTTCCCCCATAATGGAAAGATAGTCACCATTGACCAATTGACATATCATGAGCCAAAATCTCAGACCTCCCCTGAGACGACCATCTCTTCTGTAGCCAACAAGAAAACCGTTGATTCCTTGACCAGTGTCTCCCCCGGCGTTTACAAAGATTCCTCCCTGCTTGGAACTTTCCCTAACCTTCCCCCCCCTCCTATCACCGATCCCAGCTCATCGAATGTTTGCATGATGCAATCGTCCCAGGCTGCCCGTAAGCGGCCTGCCTCGACTAGTCAGCAACCTCTTCCTTGCCCTCCGCAACCCACCCCTAGCCATTCATCTCAGCCATCCGGACCTCCTCCTTCTGGCCCTACCCCTACAGCTGGTATCCCTGAACCCCTTTACCCCCCTGGATCGGTCCCTCCTGGCCTTAACCATCTCGAAGCCGTCCCTCCTGGTCATTACCCTGCTGGGCAAATCCCTTTCCTAGCTCCCCCTCCCAGAGTATATTCTGTCCCCGTCATGGCCACCCTCTCTCTCCCTAACTTGACCTTGGGCATACCGGTCTGGTACCTTGATCCCCTAGCCGCCACCCCTCCTGGTCATCCCAAGCCCTATATGGCTTTGACACCGGTTCAACCGGTCCCCCTAGCTTCCTTCGTTGCCTCTCTGCCCCCCGCACTTCCACAGGACGCTTCTCCTGTCGTGACGGCACCCGGGAAGAAAGGCAAAGCCCGCAAGGGGTCACCCAAAGACAAGACTACCACGACTGACCCGACCCCTCCACCGCCCGCGAAGCCTTGCGCTTTATGTGATGTCACTGGTCATGCCACCCATGCTTGTCCCGAGCTGCCCCGTATTCAGCCCATGGTTAAAGTCGCGTTCCCCGAGTCTATGGTCCCTGAAGCCTCCATTCCTTCTCCGTCCGTAACCAAGAACCCCAAGACTCTCCGCACCAACAAGCCCTGTGCTTTGTGCGGCGTTCATGGCCATTACTCCCACCATTTTCCTCACCTGACGCACTACCGCGCCTCTTTAGAGGTCATCCGAGAGTATGAGGTTGAAAAAAATCAATCTGCCTCTCCTATCCTCGCGCAGTATGCTTCAGGTCAGCATGAGGATCCCCCCGCTCCCATCGACATTCCCCCCCCTGATGTTCAGATGACGGAGTCTACTGTAACCATTCTTTATCTATCCTCCTCTAGACACTCGGAGCCTAGCCCATCTGCATCCTCCTCTGTTGTGTCCCTTGATCACCCTTTTCCTCCCCATACACGAGATCACTCCACCCATGTCTCTGTTGACCTCCGCAGCCCGAGTCCTCACCATGCTTCCGATAGCCCTCATATACCACCCTGTATGAGTCATGGTCATCCTGCCCTTTACACCCCCTCCTGCGGTTGCCGCCCAATGACTTCTATACACTCACGCTGCCGTCATTACCTTTCCTCCCTTCATTTGTTGTCTTGTCACACCATTCTGCAGGACCCCCCGTCCACACCCTTTATCGGTTACGCCGATGGTGCAAGTCGTTACTCCAGGAATCTAGCCTCGGCAGGTTGGGCCATCTTCACCCCCTTGCATGCCCTTGTTCTTTCTAACGGGGTATGCATTGGTTCTGCCACCAACAATCAGGCCGAATATGATGCAGTGCGTGGTCTCTTAGCTGATGCCCTCTTTCATCGCATCCTCCATCTGCACGTTCGTTTGGATTCCCTGCTTCTTGTAATGCAACTAAATGGTGTTTATCGTGTGCATAACCCTGTGCTGTTTAAACACTATTTACGAGTGAAAATCTTGATACGTGCATTTGAAACCATAACTTTCAACCATGTACCTCGAGAATAGAATCACTATGTAGATAGTATTGCAAACCATTTTCTAGATTGGCATTTATCACACACATTTCATACAAGACAATAACATTAATAACCATCAAAAAACAATGCATATCCATAATATGTGTCGCAAAACATGTGTTTAGAGTCCATATACTCTGATACATACGACATGCCCATAACATGTTACAAACAAAACCCAAAACTGGGGGCACCACCTACCCCTACATACATCATAGGGGGCACCACATGCCCCACCCCTAATCACTATCTGGAGGCTTCCGGGCCAATGGCTCTGCCCCTGCAGCATGTAGATCACGCATAGCTTGACCGGCCATCGCCATGCGCCGCATGACACCTCACCACTCCGAGGGTAGACCAACACATAGCTCTATGAACTGGTCATCTAAATCCTGCCACCCGCGCTCTGATACTCCGGTCAACAACCTTTCGCATCTACGGCGGATGTCCTCCAGCAGGGCGGCTGCATCCTCATTCTGCGCCGCTCTCGACCCACTTGGACCTGTAGCTCCAGACGCTGTCGGTCGTCCCATATATCCGGCCGGTTTTACCGGTGCTATATCTGCATACCAAAAGTACATGAATCAGTACCATCAATTACTATTCAAAAACTTTAACATGCCCACACAAGAATAGCAATTTGTCACTTACCATCGGGCCCCCAGACTCGACCAGGCAGAAGTGGCAGATCCGGATCTCCACAGTAGCTCATCCCACTATAAGGATAGTCGTCTATGTACAATGGCATCTGATCCTAATGGGCAAAAAACTCCGGTCGAAACACCCGCCCGACCGCCCCTCCTCCTCCTCTGCACAGTAGCCGTCCCCAACGGCGCATCCTGGGCTCCCTCGGGCCCCCATCTGGAAGCTGTACACGAGGCCTCAAGGTCGGGATCTTCTCAAAGAAGAAGGCGCACAACAAAGTCCTATATGAGCAGTCATGATTCACCTGCCGCCTGCATAGCGACAACTGTTGCTTTAGCGACACCAATAACATCTGGGCCCACCCATAGTAGGTCCCACCCAACACACTTTCCACTATCATCATCTGCCCCCCAGTGATGTGATGGAACGCCTGGATACCCAGAATTCGCAGCACAGCTGCGGCCACTACACGGGTTTCTAGCCTCTCTAGATCCCCGATCGGTATTCGAGTCCCCTTGACTTGGAGACCCGGTCGACAATGGCGTTCCATGAACTCCATGATATGCCGCCCCCGCGGCAACACTGGCTGTGTGTTTCCCACCATCCCTAGTGGCGGGAGACCAGTCAGGAAGTACACGTCCTGGACCGTCAGCTCGATCCTGTGCCCCTGCACTACAAATATCTCCTGATCTGGATCCCAGTAACTGATAATCCGGGCCAGTAACGGTTCCCCTGCTCTCATCAATGGGTTCTCCAAAAACATGAGAACCCCAAATCTGGCCAATACACGGCGGACGCCCTGATCCACCTGAATCTTTGTCCGTAGTGTCCCCAGATCTCTCTCTCTCCAGTTGACCTGTAACTCTGCCATACCTTCACAAACACATCATTTTTGTCAGCGTACAGATCGGGAAAACCATAACCAAACACCAAAACCCAACTCCCAGCCATAAAACAGCACCAAAACCCCCTCATCTCCCAGGTCGCAGTTTTCTGCTCTTTTCTGGACCAATTCGCACTTTTTGCCCTGATACCTGCGTCCTAGGTCGCACTTTTTTCCCCAAAAAGTGCGACCCGGCCGTAGAGATGAAGGAGGGGCTGTTTCTGGGATTCTGGGCCCTAAACTGAAAATGTAATCCATCAAAATGCAAGAGAAAAGTTAGACCTCTTACCTGCAACTGACGAATCACGATTCCAACAGTCGGTTTGTCCGCTACGTTCGCCGCAAGATTTAGGGCCTTCTCTCCTCTCTACATTCACCACAGCAACAATAGCGAATGAGTGATTTTGGAGGGAAAACTGCCTTATTAAAAGAGAACCCCTGTTTCTTCTTTCGACTGTTGTGACCACACCGTAGTCCCGTTTGACGAACCGTCTGCACCGTTGGAAAGCTCTCACCGATCCCTAAAATGGGTATCTGTTAGTTTTTTGAGATCTGACACTCCACCAGGACACATTTTGTCCAAGAAGGGTCACTTCACCCCTCCTAAAAATCAAATTTCCTCACTTACGACACTTGTACTTGGGGCACCATCTTGCCCCCTTACTTGTCCTTGTTCGTGTCGATTTTCGTCATGAGTTCCCATCATGTACTCATGTTTCCACGGTCCCCCCATTGGGGCCTTTACTGTGTGGCAGCACCATCGAGTCGCCCTTGTTTAGAGCATCCAAGTTGAGTCATCATTCCCTCCATGGAGTCTATATCGAGTCCTTTTGTACCCCACTATAGCCCTCCATCCTTCATTTATTGGTCTCTCTCTTGTGTCACGCATTATGACCTTCAGTTCCACTGTCCCCCATCCCTGATGATGTTGTGTCAGTCGCTGCCATGTCATTCATGCCCTTTATGCTCTAGCAAGGGAAGTCGTCCATTAGCTACTCAGTCCTTTCCACTTCACTATCATCATTAGTGTCAGTTTGTCCGTCGCTCTACTCTTTTCTCTCGTGCCTTAGTTGAGGGTCTCTCATTGCCTCAAATATGGCGGACCTCCTTCTGTCGACATCAGCTCATTTATTCCAGAAGCCAGGTCTAGAGGGCGGTGTACCTTGGTTCCAGCTTCCACTCTTGTTCGGTGCCTCGGATTAGGCAAAGGGATATCTCCTTTCCCTTTGGCTTGATTGTTTCTCCAGCTCCTTCAGCATGATCGAGATTCGTATACTTGATGGTCCAGTGATCCAGCAGCAGCTCTTGATGATTCCCGGGTGTGGGTGAGATGTTTCAACCCTCATGAGGGGGTGGCCCTGCAGGTAGCCCCCCACATGCCCGGATGACCTCTTCTTTGCAGCCTTCGATGCAGCTCCAGATATTTGATGATGTTGGCCATAGCCACTTGCAGCGCCTCTTCGATTTGCATGTATCAGTCAAATTTTGTGAGCCCTTCCCCATTTGCAGGGGGCATTTGGGTTGTATTTGTATCTCATGTACTCAGATATTATTTTACAAGTCCTGGCTGTTATCCCAGGCACAGCATGTATGTGGGATTCCTCATTTTATTTTTTATCTGGCTCATGATTATGCCAGCTGTATTTTATGGTTCGGTCCCTTGTTTACTAGACACACTATTCTTTTGTACTTTGTCTCGGCGAGCATAGGTATGCCTCCCCCACCGCCTTCAGCACATGTACCCTCTCATAAAAAGAGACTTGTTGCACCTGCGAGTTTCGTCTCCTCAGGGTCTAGTCCTTCAGCACACTATCTACCTCACATTTCTCTCTCTGACACCCCTTTTGTTGTCTAGTGATTGTGTTCTTACAACGTACTTCGGTCATACGATTTGCTCCTGACACTCGCACGCTGGGGGGCAATCTGTTACACCATTTTTTGGTCATCTAACCTATTATCATTAGATGGACCCAAGTACACCATGTAAGACCAGTTTTACCCTAAGTAAAACCGCTTTCACTATGTTAAAACGGGAAACCCCAAAAGGAAATATTAAACAAACCCATATTTGTTTGATTTTCCTCATGGAATAATTAATTAAACCATAATTTAATTATTATTCCCAGTCATGTTTAACCCAAAAATCAAAGAAATTAATTAGATAAACCTTTATTTATCTTATTATTTTCCAGGAATAATCATTTAAACCTTATTTAGATGATATTCCTTGTTAAATATGACCAAATCACCCACAAATAATTAAATAAATCACTATTTATTTAATTATCTTTCAACCACCTCCTTAAATAATTAAATAAATCATTATTTATTTGATTATCTTCTAACCACTTCCTTAAAAAGATAAATAAATCATTTATTTATTTATTTTTGACAAATTAAGAGATTTGACCCAAGTCAAATACCTTTTCCCTCCAACAAATATAATAAAATATTCCATAAAAGTGGATCTAGATCTGGTTAACCCATGCACCAAGATCTAGAATGACCCAATATTTTGTTATAAATAGGAGGGTTTTTCCTACCATTCTTCACCTTTTGTTGCCTATTAGATCACTTTGGATCTATACACTTGGTCACATATCTCCATCATTTGCTCCCATTGAGCTCTACTCTTTGCATTGGGTTTTCTACATCAACTAGAGAGAGAAATCTTAGATCTGAAGTGCTGAGGACTTCTAAGAACCCATCCCACTGAGGGGAATTGGATACTCCTTCTAGTTTTCCTCACAGGTGCCCTATTAATACAAAAATTCTTTCAAAAATTGTTCTTGTCTTGTCTATTGGTATATGGAGCAAACCCTTATTTTTACTGCTTAATGTCTTTCCATGCATAGATCTGGTACTTTGCAGCTCTTTTCTTGTATAACTAATTGCAGATCTGAAGATATTGGCAGCCACTTTTGTTGTTAGGGCTATTAGTTATGCGTAGCTAAAGTGGTCCTTTTTCGTACACTTCGACAAAGGATTCATACTAACAGTTGCTAAGGTTATTTTTGTAGCAGCTTTTGATTCAGAATTTGGTTTCTCTCTCAGAGAAAGAAAGCCTGCTACTCTGGATGATGCTTAGGAAGATGCACTAGAGTTGGAAGCAAACTTTTCCTCCACTGGAAAATCAAAAGTAAGATCTGAACAAGATACCAAAAGAAGGGGCAAAGAAGAGGCATCTACCTCTAACCAAGACAGGGACTCAGAAAATGACAAAATGGAAGAAATGAGCAAATTGATTAAGAAAATGGTCAAGCTTGAATTGGAAGCCAAGGGAAGCAAAGGAGCAACAGGATCGAGTGCCACAACCGTTGTACCTGGAAGGTCCAGTAGATGATTCTACTGAGGACACTACCTATGAACTGGAGGATGCAAATCTTGCCTTTTCAAATAGTGATGGAGAAGAATTCCCTTTGCAAGGAAATGATGAAGCTAGGTGCTCATTGCAAGAAGAAGAAAAGACCAGAGACACAGATGAGGCAGAATTTGAACATTATTGTAAACAATTTAATGATTTACTGCAAGCACATTTCAATAGAAGATATGATCTCAGATCTTCTAGGAAGAGGACTCGTACCCAAAAGTAAGAAGAAGAGCTACCCCAGAAGGAAGCACCTGCTCAGAAGGAGGCTACAATGCAGAAAGTCGTAGACAAAGGTAAGGGCCCTCTAAAAAAACCTTCGCAGTCTAATGATCAAATTCCTTCCGCTCCAAAAGTAGTCATTCCTCCTAATACCGAGTCTGTGTCAAAGGAATTCAAACCCCCAGCTAAAAATAAAGAGCCAAAATAGGTTGTGATAGAAAAGTCCCCCCCTGCTTTCAGTCTGCAAAAGGAACTCGAAAAGGTCAAAATCCCGGTCCCCTTGACTGAACTATTGAAACAGCCAGCATATCGATCTCAAGTCACCTCTTTCATGCTCCCTCCAGAAGCACCAATCATCCCAGATAGTCTCAAACTTCAAGAAGAAAGACCCATGGTATTTTTTGGCCCTCATGTTGAGGAGTTAGATCCCACTACTCCTCCCTTCTATGTCTCTCTAGTAATCCATGACCTTCTATTACATAACTACATGTTAGATTCTGGAGCTTCCCATAATCTTATGCCTCTGTCAGTCATGGAACAACTAGGTTTTAAAATCACACATCCATATAAAGACCTCTATTCATTTGATTCCAAAAGGATTAAATGCTTGGGGATGATTAAGGATTTGGTGGTCAATTTGGCTCAAATCCCAGAAAAAAGCGTAGTAATGGACATCGTGGTGGCTGACATCCCAGCCCATTTTGGTATGTTGCTGTCAAGGTCCTGGGGAACAAAAATTGGCGGTTCAATCAAGTTATATTTAACATATGCCACAATCCCAGTTTTTGGTGGCCAAGAGAGGAGATTTTACAAGGAGACTAGATTTGTCAAGATGGTGACTAAGGCTGACAACTCAGTTAATTCTCCAGTCTACAGTAAAGAAGGTGATTTCTCATGCTTGATGCTAGAAGAAGATCAATATTATGCTCATGAACCATCCCTTTTCCAAATCAAGACTGAGCAACCCTCAGAAAAAATGGAAGCAGGAATATGGACACTACATTTTGATGGAGCAAATTCAAGAGAAGGTAATGGAGCCGGAGTGCTATTGATTTCTCCTTCAGGAAAATGGGTACCATTGTCTTTCAAACTAGAATATGAAGCCACCAATAATGTGGCTGAATATGAAGCACTTCTGTTGGGATTACAGACAGCTAGGAGCATGGGTATACAAAGCGTAAAAGTTCTGGGAGATTCAGAACTGGTGGTTAGACAAGTCAGGAATCAGTGTCAGACCGGAAATCCTAGGCTAAGGGCTTATAGGAATGAAGTTTGGGACATGGTAGAAAATTTCTTCTTGGCATTTAATATCCAGTTCATCCCCTGAGAACAGAATAGGATGGCTGATTCCCTTGCTGTGGCTGCTAGTACATTTCGACCACCTCAGAACCCCCTTTTAAGATATGAAGTTGAGGTGCGTTATCGGCCTTCAATCCCAGATAATGTCAAACACTGGCAGGTGTTTGAAGATGAAGAACAGATGAAAAGATTCCTGGAAACAGTGGGAGAATTCTCCAATATGGAGATTGATGTTGATGAAGAGGAGGTTGATTTTGAAGATACTTTAGAAAGAAATTGGGAGGAAAAAGTGGCAGGTAATAAGGTGTTGCAGTTAAAGGGAAACATTATACCTAGAGGGCTGGTGCCTCCTGAGAGATTATTTGACAAGAATGATGTCTCACTACAGCCAAGCAAAGTGGTAGAGAAAAATCAGGTAGAAGACTTGAATCTTGGTACTGAAGTTGACCCCAAAATTGTCAAATTGTCCAAGAAAGTCCCAGAAGAATATAAAAAGCTATATCAGAAATTATTTTAGTCTTACAAAGATGTGTTTGCATGGTCCTATAAAGACTTGAAAACGTTTGATATTAGTATTATGCAGCACAAAATTCCATTGAAGGCAGATGCAAAGCCCCATAAGCAGAAGCTCAGACAAATAAATCCCTTGCTGCTACCTTCTATTGAGAAAGAAATTAAGAAGCTGCTGAAGGCCAAAATAATTGTACCATTGAGGTACTCTGAGTGGGTGGCAAACCTTGTCCCTGTATGAAAGAAGAATGGAGAAATAAGGTTGTGTGTGGATTTTAGAAATTTAAACAGGGAATCCTTAAAGGATAATTATCCACTACCTAAGATGGATCACATATTGCAGAGGGTGGTTGGAGCTTCCAGAATGTCGATGATGGATGGATTCTCTAGTTATAATCAAGTGGTTGTACTTCCAAAAGATCAAAAGAAGACCGCTTTCACCACACCATGGGGTACATTTATGTTTGCCAGGATGCCTTTTGGATTGATTAATGCAGGGGCCACTTTTCAGAGGGCAATGGACATTTCTTTTGTTGGGGAGCAGGATAAATCCCTGGTGGTCTACCTCGATGAAATCACTGTATTTTCCAGAAATGATGCTAAGCACATTGAACATCTGCGGAGAACTTTTGAGAAATGCAGAAGGTATGGGCTCTCTCTAAATCCTCAAAAGTCTTTATTTGCATTAGAAGAGGGAAAGATTTTGGGTCATATCGTGACTAGAGATGGGGTGAATATAGATCCTAAGAGGGTAGAGGTTATAAATGGTATTTATTTCCCCATAAATAAGAAAGAGGTGCAAGTATTCCTTGGGCGTATTAATTTCCTAAGAAGTTTTATTCCTAACTACGCTGAGATAGTTAGGCATATAACAGATATGCTGAAGAAGGATAACGAGGTAAAGTGGTCACAAGAATCACGGGAGGCATTTACCAGGATAAATAATGCTTTTGCAGAAGCCCCTGTGCTGGCTGGACCAGATTATGATAAACCTTTCATGATTTTTTCTTTTGCATCACTTCATACAATAGCAAGAGTTTTATTGCAGAAAAACGATGAAGGGTATGAGCAGCCTATTGCCTTTTTTAGTCAGGTGCTCCGTGATGCAGAAATAAAATACAACATATTGGAAAAGCAAGCATACGCCCTAGTGAAATCCCTCAAAGCATTCCGTGTATATATCTTACAGTCCCACATCACTGCATTTGTGTTTGCAGCTGCTGTAAAAGATATCCTTATTCAGGGGGATAGTCAAGGAAAAAGGAGTAAGTGGATTGCCAAAATACAGGAGTATGACTTAGACATACGCCCTACTAAGTTGATCAAAGGACAGGGGCTTGCCAAAATGTTATCAGAATCAAACTATCAAGCTTTGGGCATGAATTTTTCCATTATATCAGGGGAGGAATCTGAAGAGCAAGAAGAACGACAGGGAATTGGGGTGGCTACTCCATAAACACATATAAAGTACCTCACCAGTCAGTGGTACAAAGAGATAGCAGAATATCTCCTCACACTCAGTTGCCCTCCAAGCTGTGATAAAGCTAAATACAGAGCATTACGATTGAAATCACAGAAGTATATAGTCGCCAATGGCTGGTTATACTGGCGAGATCCCTCAGGCATCTTACTCCTGTGTCTCACAGAGAATGAATTCCAGAGTATTATAGCAGAATTTCATGAAGGGATCTATGGAGGTCATTACAGCTGGAGGGCCACAACTCATAAAATCTTGAAGGCCAGTTTCTATTGGCCAAATATTTTTGGAGATGTTTTTGCCAGAGTAAGAGCATGTGATAAATGTCAAAAATTTGCTAAGAGACAAAAACCGACACCATTTCCCCTGATTCCAGTGCATGTGGATGAGCCATTTCGTCAATGGAGTATTGATTTTATAGGTGAAATAAATCCTCCATCGAGTGGACAACATAAATGGATATTAACAGCAATAGATTATTTTACTAAATGGGTGGAAGCCATACCTGCAAGGAATGCTATAGATATTGTGATCATAAAGTTCATGGAGGAAAACATCATATCTAGGTTTGGATGTCTAGCTAGGATAGTGACTGATAATGCACAGGCCTTCAAGACTGCAAAATTTATGAATTTCTGCCAGAAATACAATATCATACCGAGTCACTCTACATCTTACTATCCACAAGGAAATGGCTTGGCAGAGTCTTCAAATAAAACTCTGGTGAGGGCCTTGAAGAAGACTATCAATGAAAATCAGAAGAATTGGGATTCCCAATTGAAATTTTCTCTATGGGCTAATAGAATCACCAGTAAGAGAGCAACTGGAAAATCTCCCTATGAATTGGTATATGGACGAGCAACAGTTTTTCCTGTACAGCTGGCTTTACCAGTGGCTTGCTTCATGCAAGAAAGTCAGGAGGAAATTGATGATATGATCAGGAGAATCAATCAATTGGTGGAGTTGGGAGAAACGCGCAATCAAGTGAATCAAAGGCTAACAGAATATCAGGAGAAGATGAAATACCTTTTCGATCAGGATGCTAAAGACAGGAATCTGCAAGTAGGTGATCTAGTGCTCAGATGGGACATCTGGAGAGCTGAGAAGGGAAAACATGGTAAATTTGACCCCCTCTGGTTTGGTCCTTTCAAAATTGTGGAACAGGGGGGCAATAATACTTTTAGGTTGGATAATTTACAGGGTGACTTGCTAGATGCCCCTGTAAACGGTCAATTCCTCAAGCCCTACTTTCAGTTCTGATTTAGGCAAAGGCAGCCTGATGTATTATATTGTATCATAGTTTCCTTTTTGTTTTCGTTTGAGTAACATGGGTGTCATTATGAATCATAAAGTGAAAAGAAAGGTTCCTGAGGAGCCGAGTTTGCACAGAAGCTGATCAGAGGGTCTGCAAGTTCTCGACATGTCCAGGGATGAACGTGCCGTCCCCAACTGGAGCCAATGTTGATCATAATCAGCTTCCTATAAAATTTGCACAGGCAATCTGGCTTAATGCTCTCAAATTCCCCCTTTCAGCCTTGGAAAATCATTCTTACGCCTATCTTTACCATTTCCCGCCTCCAAATTACATTATAAAAGGCAGAAAACCCCGCATTTGAAAATATTTAAGGCCGTAGTCCCTCTGTCCTTTTCTCCCGCGTAACCCAGTGCTGGAACCGAGCGCAAAAGAACTAGGCGCTTATCAAATGTATATCGGGCTCATTTTGAACCATTAATCTATAACAGATCGGATGGTGACTGTTCATCCCCATCACGCCCGTAGTTCACCTGCCTACCGACCGATCATACCTTGAAATCAATGGTCCGCAGCCCGCTTGTCCTGGTGGTCCCCACGCCCTCTCCCATTGCAAAACCGGGTGGTATGTATTGCACCGCATTTGGGCGATATGTGGTAATTCTCGTTGTGCCAGCGATTCCATACACTGTCTGCCACGCGTCCCAGCGTACGGTTCCAAAACCGCCATTCATCACGCATTATTGTTCGGAACAGGACGCCCAGCGATATCGCCGTCAGCCATCCGATCTGAAGCTCTTCATCCAACGGCTATCGTGCTCTGAAGCTGCACGGGATTTAATGCAAGGGAATCGTACCCCTGGCCCAGTGGCAATTGCCCCCGATGCCGTTTCAACCGTCGATCTCGTCTTGAGATCGGACGGTCTAGATCATTTGCACACCCCACTATTGACCCAGTCTTCCTCTACGTCATCATCCCACGTGTTTATCGCATTTTTCCCTCCGCCATTTATACAATACATTCATATGTTTTATTTTAATTTTCCACATTATAAACTTTGGCCAGCCCTTCCGCCATTATTTTCATTGCATTTTCTTCGTCACCACCCTGCATGCTTCCTCCATTTTATCATGTTGCTTCACTACACAGTCGCCTCCATTGCATTTTCGTCCCCAATGCATTTGTTTTCTTCACAAATTTGTGTGTTTTGCAGGTTTACAGTGACAAAGAATTATCATAATTGGCAGCATCCATTACAAGAGCCGAGAACGCATCAGAGGACCAGTTTTTCAGAGGCTAAATTTATGAAGAAAGTCCTGGGTAGATGTTGTGACATGACATCCATTAAAGAAACAGGGTTATACTTTGGCGAGCTTCCTAGTGTCATTCAAGAGGAAGATATCATAGATGGAGACATTAATATAACAGCAGAGGAGTATCAGTGGAAGGTCAAGGAATTCAGTGTTCGGCATTGAATATTTTAAATCATAATTCAGAGTTTAGAAGGCAAAGAGTACAATGCACAAGAAACAACACCCTCCAGGTTTCATTTCAGCAGAATTTACCTTCAGAAAAGGACAGAATGTTAATATGGTTATCCCTATATTGTGTTCCTGAAGAGATTTCCACCCAGAGCATTTATTTTAGAAGACAGGCTACAAAGTACGTGCATCACCACAAAGTCATCAAGCAATATGGGTGTGCACGTCTCCTCCATTTTGTTTTTATGATACGATTAAACGTTTATCGCCTACTTCATTTATTAAGTTTTCTCTTTCTCTATAAAACCCCCGAAGAACAGATTATTGAGGGTTCTAGATTTTATCAGAAAATTATGCAGTGAAAGGCTTTTTGTAAACATTTTGTAAAACTTTGGTATGAATGCACAGAGCCCATAGGGTCTCAGTGAGGAGGAGTTCTATCTGTAAAAGAGGATTATGATCTTTGGTATTTCACAGTCTGTAACTCTCTTTATTGTGTCATATTAATAGAACATTTCATTTCATCCATCTTTCTTGTATCATGTTTTGGAATGTGAGTGGCTCACTGATTTTTGGTATGGATTCATCCTAGTTGATGCCCATGCTCGGATCAGTCAAGCGCTTTAAATATGGCTCATGCATGATATTATGTTCCATTATTCACCAACTACATTTCTACTTATTAGTTGCTTTGGGAGGGTGCTTTTAAAATGCTATTATCATGTATGGATTCAGATTGTGAGCCCATGCATGTAGGTAATGGAGACCGGGGTATCAGCTCAATGTTAACTAATATCTTCTCAATATTTCTTTCACTACATACACCTTCTGATAATTTATGTCTGTGAAGTATTTCTGAATCGGCCCGCTTTGCAGTAAACTGTCTTTGAATTGCCTGTTGCTTTTGTATTAGAGTTATGCATCTTGCCTCTGCAGTATCTCTTTTCCTGTGTCAGTTTCTGAGAGTTTGGTCCCACTCCATTTTATTTCTCTGTTTACAGGAGATAGCATGTGAGCTGAAGTTGACGACTTCATACATTATATTTTACGCTCCTTTCTATGCTAAGATGTCCTAGGCACTAGTCTATCACAACTCTAGGCTGTCTCTAGGAGCAACAACACTCTCAAACACGCGTTGACCCATGCACTGTTACTGCATCCTCCCAATTACAACCAAGGCTATTTTTTGTACCTCGCCGCCTCTCATTCCACCGTTGGGATGGTTTTAGTTCAGGAATATGAATTCAACAATGAACATGTGATTTACTATCTTAGTCGAAATATGCATTCAACTGAGATCAAATACACACATGTGGAGAAATTGGCCATGGAAGCTGTTCAGGCTGTCCAAAGATTTAGACACTACATATTATTACGCAAAACCACAGTAATTTCTTACTGTAACCCTATGATGTACATCTTGACCAAAAAATTGCTAGGGGGCAAGTATTCAAAATGGATAGTTATCCTGCAGGAATTTTACTTGGAATTTGAAAAATCCAAGGCAAAGAAATATTTGGTTTTTTCCGAACTGATGTGTGATTTCCTGTCTATTGATACTGAAACTGTGGCAGAATATCCCATTGTGGACGAATCCTTGTTTCTTATCAGTACACTTGATCCTTGGTATGGGGATATTATTGTTTATCTCCAAACCCAATATTTTCGGCCTGAAATCTCACGATCTTGACGACAAAAAATACGTTTCCATTCCCAACAATACAATATTATTGGTGATACACTCTATCGTTGTGGAGCGGATTCTATTTTCTGACGCTGTATTACTCATGAAGAAGCTAAGAAGGTTCTCAATGAATGACATTCTGGAGCATGTGGCGGTCATATGTCTGGGTATGCCACAACCCAAAAGATATTTCCCGCTGGTTATTTCTAGCCGTCGTTATTCAAAGATTGTATCTATGCAATCTTGAAATGCCACAATTGTCAGGTCTTTGATCTTAAAATGCGTGCACCACCCGCTCCTCTTCACCCTATAATTATTGTCAGTCCTTTCGCAAAGTGGGGTATTGACTTTATGACATGTATCCCTCACTCGGTCGGGGGGCATGCATATATTATCCTAGAGGTAGATTATTTTATTAAGTGGGCCGAGGCAATGCCTACATTTTTAGCAGACGGCAAGACTGCTGCAAATTTCGCGTTCAATCATATCATTTCTAGATTCGGTGTTCCTCAAGCCATTATTACAGATCATGGAAGTCATTCTCGAAATATCATGATGACTGAACTAACAGGTCAACTTGGCCTGCGCCACAATAGTTATACTCCATATTACCCGCAGGCTAATGGTCTGGTTGAAGCTATCAATAAATTTTTAGTCACTATGATCAAACGAATTATTGGTATTCATAATTCGAATTGGCATTCCATGTTATTTTCAGCACTTTGGGCATATCATACCTCAGTGAAAACATCAACTGGTTTCACTCCCTTTCAATTGGTTTACAGTTTGGAAGTTGTGTTGCCTATTGAATGCGAAATTCCATCATTGAAATTAGCCATAGAATTACTCCCAGCTACGTATGAAGAGGAGAAGTGTTTTTTGTACTTGGCTCAGCTAGATTAGAATCGACGAAATGTTGCATTAGCAAATGAAGCTCATGTCAAACGAATAAAGGCTCAATACGATAGAAATGTTTCACCTCGAAATTTTTCAGAAGGAGACCTAGTCTTAGTGTACGATCAAGCCAATGATAAGCTAGGGGTTGGAAAATTTGTGCCTATGTGGCATGGTCCTTTCATTGTTAAGCGAAAGCTGGCAAAAGGGGCCCATGAGCTGATAGATTTTGATGGTGTCCCTTTAGATAAACCCAGAGATGGGCTTTATCTGAAGAGATATTATGCTTAATTTTGGTGTGGATATTTTTTATTAGATTATATTTCTTTACTGCTGGTGTGTCTTAGATTAGAAAAGCGTGCCTAGTTTAGATTTTTTTCTTATCACTATTCCTGCTTATCTGAGTTTTACTCTTGATATTGAAGATATCGACGTCTCTTCAAACCTATATTGGTTTTGCTGATGGTGCTTTTCGTAGTACACGGAACATTTCTTCCGCAGCTTGGGTTATCTATTCACCCTCTGACGAGTTAGTACCATGCATGGAGTAAGCCTCGGTCAAACAACGAATAACATTGCAGAGTATAGTGCAGTGATTGAGTTATTATCTGAATCCATATCATTTGTAATTTGGAGTTTGATTGTTAGGTTGGATTCTGAACTTGTTGTATTACAGCTTAACATGGTTTATGCCATTAGAAATCCAGTGTTATTACGGTTATTTTTAAGAGTTCGTCTCTTGGAACGTGAATTTTATTACATTGAATATCAGCATATTCCAAGACATTTAAATACATTAGCAGATGCAGTTGCTTCTAGTATGATAAATAGACATTTGCAATAATCAAAACAATAAATTAAACAACATTCAATAACATGTACACAGATAGCCGGTAATAGTGATATATCATATCATAGAAGTTTGTTTAAAAATATACATTGTCTTCGATCATAGGTTGAAAACACCTTATGATCGGCAAAAATGATAATACAAAAGGTCAAAAATATGAGTCTACAAAACGATCATCCTATCCCTGATGATGATCACGATAAGAGACCACTGCCCGGGCCACCCTACATAGGAATCTCCTAAAAGGTCCAGGGACACCAATCACATATCTCTGTAATCTGAGCAGAATATCATCTATGTTGGTCTCTAGAATGTCTAGAGTCAGGTGCTCTAGGTGATGCTCTAAATCAGACAGGATCTCTGTTGATTGGCCCTCTGGGGCTGGTGCCGCGGCAGCTGGATACCTCCTCTCATAAGGCTGGAGATGGGCTAGTCGTCGTGGACCCATGTCTGCATTTAAAATTTTGATTATTAGTTTTGGGACGATTAAAATACAAAAAAAAAAAAATTAGAACTTAGAAATTGTTGAAAAATGATTTTTACCTCATTCATCCCACTGTTCCCCTACTGGGAGAGCCATCTCTCGGTCGCCGCGGAAATCTATCCCGGCGTATGGAAAGCCCTCTATAATAGAAATTTGGCGTTCTAACCAACGAAAATATGTAGAAGGAAATCGAACAACCTCGACACCCTCAGCAGCGTGAGGGGCCATCAAAGCAACCCAACGAACCATCCTAGGTTCTCGAGGTCAACTAGCATCAATAGGAATGTTTTGTAGAGCTAACATGGGGATACTCTCTAGAGAAAAGGTGACTACAATGGATCCATATCCAAAGTTTTTTAGCTTTTTCGTTCTTTGCTCTAGTTAGTTTGCCTTTTATATTGGCCAACACAGCTTCGCACCAGTTGAAAATGGTGCTTTGAAAATAGTCTACAGCAATGCGCATCTAGGAACCGGTAGCCACATGCAATGTTGCGCTCCCACACAGTTTGGTGATAGTAAATGAAATAACTTTAAGCTCGGGACAAATGATAGTTTTTATGTCAATCCGTTTGTCCCGGGGATCTGCCTGATCATTACAGAACTCTAGTCGAAGACTAGCGACAGACTGGCCACATGGACTAGTCCCAAACAGAGAAATTTGTTCGCCCCTCTTGGACAAACCAATCAAAAAATAAATATCCTCCAGCTCAATTTCAAGCCAGTGGCCGCCAATAATAAAACACTGGTTGTGTACATTCCATCTATTCACCAGCCACGTCAGGAGGTCTACCTATGCCCTCATGCCCTGAATGGCCCAGAATTTATACAAACCGCGTGCTCTTAATGCCTGCATTATAGGAAAATGAAGCATTGTGACGTCATCTACGTCTTCATTCTCGCATTATATCCAAATTATCATCTTGTATATCCTACAATGCATAAAAAGACATATTAGAACAATCTAATTTGAAAAAATTTGGGCGGAATTGGAGAAATTTAAGTTTGAAATTTAATTGTGCAGGGTTCGCACTCTGTTTTCATACACAATGCATAGGTACGCACGGGTGCTATGGAACAGGTGTGAACCCAAGACTTTTTTCTATGTAGAAAAAATTCGGGTCCACAAGGCCCGCGTGTTGCACCTGCGGACCCCCGCGGGTGATTTTTTGAACCTATTTTTCCCTTAAAAATGAAATATAAAGCCTAAAAATGAAATGTAAATAGATGAAATGCAAGATAAGGAGGTTGTGGATTACTTGGAGCTGACAGTTCTTGATTTCACCAGATGGATTTTCCAGAATCTTCGCAGGAACTTTTTTACCCAAAAGCTCTCACTTTTCACTCTGAACTCAAATGGTAAAAATGAAGTTAGAAAAGCCCTTTTTATAAGTTTTTTCGAATAAATGAATTTTTAATTTGTTTATTTTTCACTTTAAAAAGGTTATTTTTGAAAACATTTTTATTTATCTTAAACAGGTATGTGTAATGTTTCGAGTTTTTGTGCAGAAAACGGATTTTTTGGGAAAAT
Organism: Pinus albicaulis; assembly: GCA_034641835.2. Lineage (NCBI taxonomy): Eukaryota > Viridiplantae > Streptophyta > Pinopsida > Pinales > Pinaceae > Pinus > Pinus albicaulis. Next base: position 1,126,200,426 of record CM076572.1, on the reverse strand, counting down.
TGATCGTTTTTCAACAAATAGCATACTTTTATCACTTTTTTGGACTCTTTCAAAAATTTACGAAAAAGCGAAAACTTGGAGTCCTCTTTTAAGCTCTTTTAAGACTCTTGAAAATTGAAAATATTGTCGAGCACTTGATTATTCGAACTCGTTAAAATAAATGAATGATCGTCCTTTCAGTATAAGTTTACCCCTTTTACGGACTGAAATAAACTATTTACAAAAAAGGTATACGTTGACTAATTACGGTCAATAGAGTTATCTCCCGCATTATTTTATCCTTTTTTGGGCTCGAGAGACTAAATTTACGAAAAATTACCCCGATGGAGTCTTCTTAAGTTTTTTCTTCTGACTCCCTAAAATTGAAAAAACACCGAGTTTCTCCTATACTGGACTCGTTAAAATTTAACAGTAAAGGACTTGTTCAATTTCAAAACAAGAACGAACCGCTCCTTCTTAGGGTTCGAATCTTAAACTAAGTTTGAATCATCCGAAGGATGAGCTTATAAACAAGAAAATGTTATCCTCCTCAAGCTTGTCAAAAACAAAGAGGTACTTGCCAGATATGGTGGGGGAAAAGAGAGAAAAATGAACTTGTTTGTTGTATTTTGATTATTCGAAAATCTATTAACCACTCTTGAACACGACACTTGTGTTCACCTGGGTTGGGAAATCCTTTGCCTAAAAGTTAATCAAACCATTTTGAAAGTCTTTAGCCGGTTTCTGGGTATTAGCTTTGGGTCAATTGTCACCAATCCATCTGTAGTGTTGTTATTTGTTCAAGAGGATAGTTCAAACAAACCACTCATCTGCAAAATATTTGTCTTCCATTTTGACCATCCCTGAGTCAGTCCTTGCCAATATATTTCTTTAAAACTTGATCTATGATTTCATGTTGTGGGCTTGCCTGCGACGGATCACTTCCTATCAACGACAACTCATTATCTAGGAATCAGATCTAGAAATCGTTAGTACCTTGAAATCTACATGCCTCAATGGCAGGTTTCTCGCCTTCGACGACAGGTTGCATCATTGACCTTCGATCAAATGATTCCGTGACATGTTCGACTTCAGCTCATTCATTCACATTTCATGGATTGTACTAAGTACTTTGAGAGCCATTGACATTACTGGTGGTTACTCTCACACTTGTTAACAGTCTACATCATTGACTGGTAATCAAGTGGTTTCTACCATGTTCGACTTCGACACATTCATTCACATGAATAGAATCGTACTAGTTCGAGAAGCGAAAATCAAGACCCTGGATATAGTTTCTACCATCCAGGCTGCGAGGAATTTTTTTATCATTTATACAGTGGAATATCATAAATAGATGGCTGTGTCCATACTGTGTCTACACATTTCTATATTGTTGATGTATTGAAAATCATTCTTGTATCATAACAGTTTAAATCAGTTTCTAGTTAATTTTGATCTGAGTATGGGAATGCCTACCTCAGCGATGATATGTCTACACACACACACACACACACACACACACACACACATATATATATATATATATTGCATTGAATGTTTTTACAGGTTCCGATTGGGATGTCCACAAGATGATCCTTGAAATGATAAAGTACTACACTCTTCATATATGACAGACTTCAGCTTCATCTACTCCAGACTTTGTACTTTAGGGGGCAATCTGTTGCACTAAAAATTGTCATCTTGACATTCTGCTATTTGTATCAGCTCATTATCACTCATACTTCTTCCTTTGCAAGTCTAACACATCAGTTCCTCATGTCAAGCCTTGAAAATAAGAGAAAATTTCTTTAAAATCTCCTTAACTCTGGTATCGCACTTTATCTTTTTCTTTCCTGCAGTCCCACACCTAATGTTCATGACTCCTGCGTACCTGAACGCACTTTCTCTGTGTTATGGGTGAGGACCCCTGTAAAAGATTAAAAATGCGCAAGTAAACTCAAAAATTTCACTTTCAGTAATTTCTAGAAGCCTCTGGAAAGAATCTTGCGGTGGCAGAACCGCTTTTTTGAGGTTCATGTATCCCTTACCTTAAGGAGCTAACCCCTTGATGTGAGGAGCATATCCCTTTGAAGGAGGATTCTATCCCTTCATAGTTGGAACTGAAACCTCATCTTTTACACTATAAAAGGAGGCATTGGGTAGCCTCAAGGGGAGTTCAAGCTTTAGAATTATTTTGAGGTTAAGTGTTGTTGGGATTCAGACTCATTTAACTGAGATTTTGTGAGGAGAGATCACATACCTCTATCTGTCTCGGTTGGAAGAGTGCAAGGCTTGTTATAGTAGAGGAGATTCCTGCTTCGGACCCCGGGAAGGCCTGTTCAACATCAAGGCTAAGGTTGTAAGGTTTTCTTTATTCAAAGTTAATACAAATGAATTCATTTTTCTCAATAAGCTGTTAATTAACTATTTATCTCATGGAGTCCTTGATCACCATGATAGGCATGATTTATAATATTTACTATACAGGTGCTTTTTAATGTTTTCTTGTTTGTGACTACAGGTCTATAAGGATAACTCCTTTAAGTGATCGAGGGACAACTACTTCGAACAAGCATTGGATCTACGGTAAGACCTTAACACCTTTATAGTATTCTTTTGTAAATCGCATATGTCTAGAGAAAGATAGGTTTATTTGGCTGTTTGTTGCTAGATTACCTTTTGGTACTAGGGAGATCGATCTTGTCCACAAGATTGATTTATCCAATCAACAAAGTGAAACATAGTCTCTTCTTCCTCAGCTCTCTCCTGAGTTCAATATCAAGAGGCTTCTTGAATGAGCTCTCCTTGGCAGGAGCGGCTTTTTCTTCCTTCCCTTTAGAAAAGTGAGGGGCCTTGCTCTAGAAAGTTGCCTTTGCTTTTGGCAAGGAATCTTGGAGGTCTCTAGCCCTCTCAATGGCATCATGCAAAGTGATGGTCTTGGTAGATTTAACCAACCCATGCAAAGGTTAATCCAAGCCATCGATGAACATGTACACCCTTCTTGCTGCAGACAGATTAGGAACCATAACTGATAATCTCAGAAACTCAGAGATATAAGTTTCTACATTTCCCGATTGCTTTAGCTTTGCAAGGCTCATGAAAGGTGCTTCTAGATCCTTTCCGTCAAACCTCTCCACCAATATTCTAGTGAATTCAGAGTAGGCAGTCACATTGGCATGGCCTAATGTAGACAACCCATGGAACCACCTATTGTATGCTTCACCTTCAAAGTGCAGCGATGCAATCTTGATGGCTTCAACCTTAGGGACTTTCTTCAACTGAAAGTAGATATCCAGCTTTTCTACCCATGCCTTGGAAGAAATGGAGGATGACCCATCAAACTTGGGAAAAAATAATTTTCCCATAGAGTGGTGTCTATCATGATTATGAAAGAACCCACCATCTCTATACTGATTCCTTGGTCTTCTTTTGTCCTTGAGGTGACAAAAATCTTGGAAACTCAATTGGTCTCTAAATATCTAATTCTAAGAATCATATTCCACAAATTAGTCCTCAAGGGATGCTTTCTCTTGTGGCCCTTCACTCTCCACAGCCAAGAAGGTAGGCATAGGTGAGTGTTGTGGAGCTTGTGGGGCTTGTGACTAGTTCACTGGTTGACTTGTCCAGTGGTGAGACATGTCAGAGCTTTCCCCTGGATGAAATCTCCCAGGAGATTCCCTCATTCTTTAAATCCTCATCTCTTTGATTTCTTTGGCAATATCTTGCATGGCCACCAAAAAAGTTCTTGCAAACTCTTCTCCTTCTTTATCACTTACAGTCTCAGGGACTTTACCCTTGTCTTGATCATCAGTAGTGTAATCAAAATTCTTGTGACTTATGTTCTAATACCTCTTCTCCCTCTTATTAAGAGTTTAATCTTCTTCTGAATGCAACATGGTTGTGGTTCTCCAAGGAAAGCACAGGCTGTGCCAAGAAAGGAGCTCTGATACCACTGTAATATTCCAAAATTGGAATGTCATAGCAAGCCCACTGAAATAATGCACTCCTGGGAGATTGATGCACAGAAATGAGTTCAGATCCCTTAGATCCCTTAGATCAGCATATCTGGAGTCCATATCCAAAAGGGGAGCAAAAACAAATCAAACTAGGTGTGGCAAACAGATCTCCCACCACCTAGTCTAGCTAAAAAAACACCCTACAAAAGGGGATGTGGCTATGCACAAAAAACTGCTTCAGAAATAACGCAGTCTTGGAAAACATGAGAATGAGGCCATCAAATAAGATCAAATTATGAATATACAGCAACAAATCAGAATTACAATGAATCTCTTTCAAATATAGTAGAATACAGGAGACAATAGAGCAAGAAATCTTCAGAAAAGAAGGCTGCAACACAAGTATAAACTGCAAAATGGCTTAACAACGTTATTTTATGGAGTTGTAGTAGCTGAAAATTACATCTCAGATCTAGGACAGATCTGTGGACAAAACATTAGATCCATTTCATGTCTGTAAACTAGAAAGACTTATTTACAAGATCCCCTTGGGGTTTTGACCAAATCATGCATTACAAAGAGTAGATTTGAGTTTTAAGTTGCAGATCTAAAAAATGATTCAGAAATTTCTGAAGATAAATTTACATTAAAATAGATCAGATCTAAACAGAACATGGATCACCAAAGTGAAGGGAAAATCCCAACACCAGAGATCTCTCATAAAAAATGGGGTCAAAACAACCTACAAATCCTCCACTGAAAATAACGCAGTCCCTCAAGGAAACCTGCATTGTAGCTTGAATAACAGTGATGGCCTGATGCCAAGATACAAATCTGAAGCTCAATCAATGGATGCACTCTTCTAGGAGGTTAAATGACACACTCACTGAGAAGAGCCATAAATACAAGCTAGATCTAAGTAGAGCTAGAATCCCACTTGCTGCAGCCTACAAAAGCAAACAAACCGTCTCTGGATCTACGTTGCAGTTGGAAGTAGATCTTGGCCCAAAACCTGATAGTGGATCAAATCAGCAAAAAATCCTCCAAGAATCCTCAATGGAAGAGGTGAAATCCCTGCATAGGAACTCCAAGTGCTAAGTAGCACAATTCTCCACTAAAAAACAGAGAATAGTGTTTGTCTAAAAAGACAAGATACTCAGAAATGTAGACAATCAACAACCTTCTCTTGCTGCCTTCCCCTTCCTTTTATAATATGAGAGCCTTTGCAAACCCTAAACCCCATTGATGAGTTAGCTCCTTTCACATGAGGGGCCTCTTTCTAGAACTGCGTTGTCCCTTTATGAGGTACATTGAATCTAGACAGCGTTGTAGATTTGGTCAAGGTTGACCCAGTCTCACAGCTTAAACCCCTTTCACACCTGCAAGTGATTTATTTAAATGGCCCTGATTTATCCTTGTTCATATAGGCATTGATTTATTCATTCTTTTCAGGAGTTTTAAAGGTCCTCCTTTATTCATTTATTCATGCAACATAAAGTAAAACAAAATTGCATATTCCTCTTAGCTCAGGCTAAGTAGGAATATTACATTCGCACACGAGCTACATGAATGGTTAGCAAGGTTAGCAGAATTCCAAACTTGTTGGAAGGATGATCAGATCACGCAGTGGGCCCCTAAATTAATCCAACAATTGGAAAAGGCACATAACTCTATTACCCGGACCATAGACCACTGGGTTGATAGTGTTTTGGGTGGATTTGTAATTGAGTTTACAGTCGATCAGTTCGTGTCCTATTCTGAAGCTGAGTAGAGGTTTTTCAAAGGATTTAGATCTAAGTTCTTGCAAAAATTTCCACTACTGATTAAGATTCTATTGTGTGAAAATTTTTGTTTTGTGCAGTCACACTCAGTGAATGATCCCTGATTAGAGTGGAAGCACGACGCGAAGAAGTAAATACTAACAGTTTAATCAAGAAGTGGATCGATCAGTGTACAATCCTCTAAGGGACCCACTTGGTCTAAACCAAGGCTGTGTTGCACACACAGAAACCAGTCCTCCGGCTACACCACCATCAAACTTGCGCAAGAGTAAGAATTCTCAAACCCCACTTCTACCGCCAGCTGCAAATGACATGGCCGCACAAATGAAGCTACCCACTTTTAAGGGTGCAGGGGATAAGCATATAGATCAATTTTGGTTCGTATAAAATGAAGTGTGGGATGCGCATAATGTTAATAATGATGTTGTAAAAAGAGCACAACTATCAATAGCTTTTGAAGGGCGAGCTTAGGATTGGTTCATGGTGTACATTACCCAACATGTGAATCCTACAATACAGGAGATCAAGGATGCCCTGAAGCAGCAGTTCTGAAAACCTAAATCCTATTCTCAATGTGTAGTAGAGTTGAAATATATTAACAAGGCCCTATGGAGTCTATCTGGGAAGCTGAACAGTGGCTGAATAAGGTCATCAGTGATGGAGGATTTGTTTATGATCACAAAAATCATAAGGAATGGTTCATCACCTGTTTGGTGTGGAGCTTGATTATCTTGTTTATTTTGTATCAGAACATTGGACCCCTGTACCTTAATGGGGCGGCAATGCCGCCCATAATTAAACGCTGCCTAGGGGGTCCAAGGGGTGGCTGCAACTTTATGGAGTCCCCCCTGGTGGGGGGTTTCGAGGGCAGCGCCCCCAAAGCTAAAAGCAGATGTAAACTTGCCTTGAAAAAGTATAGTAATTTCTATTCAATCTAGGCCGTTCATTAGGTGGATGATCTAACGGTAGAAGTTATGTTTAGTTTAGGGTTTTTTTCCCTAGAAGGAAACCCCTCGCTTGTATGAGGGTATTGTATTGCATTTTTTTATTGTATGTGTATTCTTAGAGCAAGAAACAGATAGGGAGACTGTGAGAGAGAACAAAGGATATTACAACGGATCTGCTATAGGTTGTGTCTCTTCATTTTGTTGGATAATAGAAAGGTGTAATATTCCTAAATTAGCTACAGCTAATAGGAATATTAATTTTCCCTTATTTCTTTTTACTTTTCATGATTGATGAATAAATTGTAAAGGAGGACATGCAAAACTCCTGAAAACTAAGAATAAATCAATGCCTATGTGAACACAGACATATCTGGGCTATGTAAATTAAATCTTGCAGGTGTGAATGGGTCTAAATCACAAGAATGGGTCACCTTTGACCAAGTCAACAGCGCAGTCTAGATGCACTGAACCTTCTTGGGGTACAACGTACTTCTAGAAGGAGATTCTAAATGTGAAAAGGGCTAAACCAATGAAGTGGTTTAGGGTTTTGCCAAGACTCCAATCTTATACAAGGAGGAGGATATCAACAAGAGAGGGTTATTGAATATTATCATTTCTAAAGGTATTGTCTGCTCAGACATCCCTTGTTTGGTCTTCCTGTTCAGGAATCCCACCTCCTTCCTTGAGCAGCTCTTGGAGGAGACTTGTGCTATCTTTTCCACATCAGGATTTTAGGCCAAGCTCACCTTACACCTACAACACTTCTCCTGTTGAGGGCTGAGTTGTCCTTGTGAGTTGTAGCAGTGGAAGACACTAGATTTGTTCAGATCTAGCCTATACTAGTGGCTCTTCTCAGTGAGTGTGTCTTTTAACCTCCTAGAAGAGTTCATTAGCTTATTGTGATTCAGATCTACATCTTGGAATTAGGACAAATTATTCTCAGAGGCTATAGCGTTGTTTTTCTCCCTTGACAGTGTTATTTGCAGATCTACAGTTGCAGGGTGTTTTGTCTACATTTTGGAGGAGAGATCTCCGGTGTTCTGATTATTCCTCTCACTGTGGTGATCCATGGATTGGCCATCCAATCCATGTTAGTTTCAGATTTGATCTGCTCTACCATTGTATTATTCATAAATTTTTGAATCATTCTGCATATCTGCAAGCTTAGATCTCAGATCTACTCTCCGTGCTTCATGTTTTTCACAAAACCCCAAGAGGAATGTATAGATCAACATTTCTTGTACACAAATCTGTATTAGATCTAAATTTTTATGTACAGATCTTCTATATATCTGAAGATTAATAAACTTCTACTTCATCCACTAAAAATAATGTTGTCATGGTTATACAGTATTTTCTCTTGGTTGTAGCACCTCATTTCTGAGGGTTTTCCTGTTTTGTCTCATTCTTTATCTTGTACAATGTATGGGTTGTAATGTAAATCTGATTTGTTGTTTTACATATGATTTATGAACCTCCATATCAGCCTCCTAATGTGCTTCAGTGGATCTGTGTTATTTCTGAAGCAATCATTTGCATAGAGCTGCAACCCTTCTCTTTGGGTGATTTTTAGCTAGACTAGTTTGTGGGAGATATGTTTAACCCACCTAGTCTGATTTTTTTTTCTCTCCTTTTGGATTTAGATATTAGATGAGCTGATCTAAGGGATCCAGGAGCTGCAAACTCATTTCTATGCACAGTATTCTCAGAACTGTGTTATTTCAGCAGGCTTGCTGAGCTGTTCCAAATTTGGAATATTACAAAAGGAAGGATTGGTTATTCAGGGTGGACGTAGCCCAAAATGGCTGAACCATATATACATGTGTCTCTGGTTTTTTTTTTTTTTTGTGCTTGTTTTTTTCACATATTTAATGTGTTTCATTTCTCTGTAATATATAATTTTCTAACAACTGGTATCAAAGCCGAAGGTCTATTTGGCTGATAAACTCGCAGGAAAGAAGGGTTCCTAGTTCAAGTGGGAGCAATGACGGAAGATGGTAAGTTTAGAGTCGAGAAATTTAACGACCAAAACTTCCAATTGTGGAAGATGCAGATGGAAGATTATCTATATCAGAAAGATTTGTACCTACCCTTGAGCGCAAAAACAAAGAAGCTGACGACTATGATAGACGCAAAATGTGAGATTCTCAATAGAAAGGCACTTGGAATAGTACATTTGTGCCTCACGACATCGGTAGCCTTCAATATTTCGAAGGAAACAACAACAAAGGGTTTGATTAAGGCATTGGCAAAACTATATGAAAAACCCTCAGCTTCAAACAAGGTATTTCTTATGAAACGTTTATTTAATATGAAGATGTCGGAAGGTGGATCTGCTACAGACCATTTAAATGATTTTAATACAGTTACCAGTCAGTTAAGTTCTGTAGGGGTAAACTTTGATGATGAAGTTAGGGCTTTTTTATTTCTGTGGTCATTGTCAGAAAGCTGGAATGGTTTAGTTATGGCCATTAGTAACTTTGTCTCTGGATCTAGTACTTTAAAGTTTGATGATGTTGTCGTTGCTATCCTTAGCGAGGAAATGTGACAGAAAAGCTCCGGTGAAACATCAGGTAATGCTTTGAGTGTAGAGTCCCGGGGAAGAACAATGGAAAGAGGAAAGAGCTCGAGATATCGCAGTAAATCAAGGAAAGGCAGATCCAAGTCCAGATTGGGGATAATGTGCTGGAAATGCGGAAAGAAAGGAAACTTGAAGAAAGACTGTAGATCTCAGAAGGGAAAATAAGGAGACACACAAAAAGAAAACAATCATGAAGCAAATGTGACAGGTGATGTGTTACAAGATGCTTTGATTATTTCTTTCGAAAATTTTATTGATTCTTGGGTGGTAGATTCAGGGGCCTCATTCCATGCCACATCTGATAGGAAATACTTTCATGATTATGTTCAAGGAGATTTTTGACAAGTCCATTTGGGTGATGATAAACCTTGTAAAATTATTGAAATGGGTAAGGTTCTTGTAAACAGCAGAATGGAAACCAATGGCTATTAAAGGAGGTAAGGCATGTTCTATATTTGAATAAAAATATGATTTCAACAGGGTAGTTAGGTGGTGAAGGTTGTATGAGAACTTTCATAGATAAAACTTGGAAGGTCACCAAAGGAGCCCTGGTAATATCAAAAGGCCAAAAGGTTGGTACGTAGTATTTATGCAATGGTATTTCTAACTCTGTTAATGCTTTAACTTCCAAAGGATCAGATGTAAAATTATGGCATCATAGGCTCGGACACATGAGTGAGAAGGGGATGAAGATTCTTCACTCAAGAAATTTGTTGCCAGGTTTGAAGAATATTGATTTGGATTTCTGTGAGAATTGCATTTATGGAAAACAAAAGAGAGTCAGATTTCTCAGAGTTGGGAAAGAAAATAAGAGCGAAAAATTATAGCTTTTTCATACAAATGTATGGGGACCTGCTTAGGTATCATCTCTCGATGGCTCTTGTTATTATGTTACTTTTATTAATGATGAAACTAGAAAAACTTGGATTTATTGTATTCAGATTAAATCTGATGTATTTGATACTTTCAAGAAATGGAAAGCTTTGGTTGAGATTGAGATAGGAAAGAAGTTGAAGTGTCTCAAATCAGACAATGGAGGTTAATATTGCAGCAAAGAGTTTGATAGGTACTATTCAGAGCATGGAATTCGCAAAGAGAAGACAGATCCAAGAACATCACAAGAAAATGGTGTGTCAGAAAGGATGAACAGAACAATCATGGAGCGTGCAAGGTGCACGAGATTGGATGTAGGATTTCCTTTACAATTTTGGGAAGATGTTGTAGATACTAATGTTTATCTAATAAATAGAGGGCCTTCAAGTTCCTTGGATGGTGGTATTCTAGAGGAGGCATGGACAGGTAAAAAGGTAAACTACTCTTTTTTAAAGCCTTTTGGTTGTAAGGCCTTTTTCCATATTAATAAAGAAAATAGAACAAAGCTTGAGGAAAAATCAAAGAAATGTACCTTTATTGGATATGGTGTTAATGATTTTGGTTATCGCTTATTGATTATGAAAATCACAAAATCATTAGGATCAGAGATGTAATATTCAATGAAAAGGTCTTGTATAAGAATCAGTGGTAGGAAAAGAAACAGGAAAAATAAAACAAAGAATACAAAGTTCTTGATGAGATCACAGAAAAAGTAAAGCTTCCTGAAAATAATAATAATAATCAACAGCCACAACAAAAACCACCACCACAACAACAACAGGTACCTCAAACACCTGAAATCAATGTCAAAAGATCTACCAGGATAAGTAGACCCCCTGAACAATACTCTCCTTCATTATATTATTTATTGTTGACTAATTCTAGTGAACTTGAATGTTATGAAGAAGCAATGCAGGTTGAAACCAAGAAGAAGTGGGAGCTAGCCATGGAAGAAGAGATGGACTCCTTAATACATAAAAAAACTTGGGACTTAGTCAAGTTGCCTGCAGGGAAAACAACATTGCAAAATAAGTGGGTTTACAGGCTGAAGGAAGAAGATGGAGGAAAATAGAGGTACAAAACTAGACTTGTGGTGAAGGAGTTTGCATAGAAGAAAGGTATTGATTTTGATGAAATATTTTCTCCTGTTGTCAAGATGACTTCAATCAGAACTATTTTAATTCTTATAGCAACGAAATATTTGCATCTTGAATAGTTATATGTAAAGACAAGATTTCTCCATGGAGATTGGAGGAAGAGATATATATGCAACAACGAGAAGGATATGAGGTCAAGGGGAAGGAAAAAATAGTGTGCAGACTAAATAAGAGATTATATGGCTTAAAATAGGCTCCAAGGCAGTGGTATCTAAAATTTGACAATTTTATGTCTGAACAAGGCTATACTAGATGTCACTTTGATCATTGTGTTTATTTGAAAAAGAAGATGATGGAAGCTATATTATATTGTTATTGTATGTAGATGACATGTTTGTTGCAGGGTCTAACCTACAGGAAATAAATGTGCTCAAAAGAAAATTGGCAAATTCATTTGCAATGAAGGATTTGGGAGCTGCAAAACAAATCCTTGGTATGAGAATAACTAGAGACAGGAAAAATCACAAATTAACACTGTCTCATAATGAGTACATACAAAAGGTGTTGAAAATATTTAATATGCAGAATGAAAAACCAGTTAGTATACCTTTTGCTAGCCATTTCAAAATTAGTAGGGATATGTGCCCCAAGACCCAAGAAGAAATGGATTATATGTCTAAAGTTCCATATGCATCAGCAGTTGGAAGCTTAATGTATGATCGTCTGCACAAGGCCTGATATTTCACATGTAGTGGGAGTTGTAAGCAGGTACATGAACAATCCATGAAAAGAACATTGGATGGTAGTGAAATGGATTCTTAGATATTTGAGAGGTACAACAAATAAAGCATTATGCTTTGGTGGTTCAAACATTGCTCTACATGGATATGTTGATGCAGATATGGCAGGTGACAGAGATAACAGAAGGAGCACTACAAGGTATGTATTTAATGTAAGTGGAATAGCCGTTAGTTGGGTTTCAAAAATCAAAAGTGTTTTTGCACTTTCAACAACAGAATCAGAGTATGTTGCTGCTACAGAGGCTAGTAAGGAAATGATTTGGTTACAAAGGTTTATGGATCAATTGGGTAAGAAGCATGATATGGGCACGTTATACAGTGATAGCTAAAGTGCCATTCATCTTGCAAAGAACTCAACATTTCATTCCAGGACTAAACACATACAGCTCAAGTGCCATTTCATACGGTCAGTATTGGAAGATGGAGTGTTGAAGCTGGAAAAGATACACACTAGCCAGAATCTTGCAGATATGCTAACAAAAGTTGTAACTAGGGAGAAACTGAGAATATGCTCAGTTTCAATTGGTCTTCAAGGATGATGATGAATATGAGAAACAACCAAGTCCAAAGTCGAGTCATTGTCCAGCAAGCAGCAGTGGAGTTGCTACAATCAGTCTCCAAGTGGGAGATTATTGGGTGTGGAGCCTGATTATCTTGTTTATTTTGTATCATAGCGTTGGACCCCCGTACCTTAATGGGGCGGCAATGCTGCCCATAATTAAACACTACTTGGGGGGTCTAGGGGGGGGGAGGCTGGGAATTTATGGAGTCCCCCCCTGGCGGGGGGTTTTGGGGGCAATGCCCTCAAAGCTAAAAATAGATGTAAAATTGCCTTGAAAAAGTATAGTAATTTCTAGTCAATATGGGTTGTTCATTAGGTAGATGATCTGATGTTAGAAATTATGTTTAGTTTAGGGTTTTTTTCCCTAGAAGGAAACCCCTTGCTTGTACGAGGATATTGTATTGCAGCTATGTATTATATGTGTATTCTCAAAGCGAGAAACGGATAGGGAGATTGTGAGAGAGAATAGAGGATATTATAGCAGATCTGTTGTAGGTTGTGTCTCTTCATTTTGCTGGATAATAGAAAGGAAGAAATGGTTGTTCGGGGTGGACGTAGCTCAAACTAGGTGAACCACATATATCTATGTCTCTCTAGTTTTATGTGTTTTGTGTGCTTGTGTTTTCCACATATTTAATGTGTTTCATTACTCTTTAATATAAAATTTTCTAACATCACCATGCTAATACCACATCTGTGCAAACCTATGGGTTAGCAGAAGACTTATTCATAGGAAGAAGCCCTGGAGATTTCTATGAAGCTAGAATTTGTGCCAAGGGATGATGCTCAATTTGGGGCGCTGCAGGTACAGAGCCAGTTTGATGATCTACAATTAGAAATTCAGAATTTGTGAAGGGATCGGGGAAAATAATCTAGCCTGGATATCTAGTGCATACGCTACAAGGCATCAGGCCACGCCAAGGATCAGTGCCCTTTGTTGTCAGATTATGTGCAATATGGGGGACCAAGTCCATTACATCCAAGAGATATTGCTAGACCAAGTACCTCCACACTGTGGTGCATTGATTTTCGGGTAGCAGTAAGGCATGATACAAAACACTGCCCACGATTAGGTGCCTATGTCCCAAAATTGAAGTAACAGTGGTGCAGATTTTGCTCGTCAGTGGGTCACGACGAGCACAGCTACGAAACATATGACCTAATGATAGATAGGTGGAACCTATACAGGGTGCAGGCTGACCCTTCGTCTCCACAATCTCCCTCTAAGCAAGGAGGATCCCCTGCAAGAGGGTGTGGAGGAGGGAGAGGCGCAGGCACAAGCCGAGGAAGAGGGCAACTAATTTTCTACAATTGTGTGGACATTGTACATTACGCAATAGACTGCCTGAACCCTGTGCGCTAATCCTATAGGTATTTCAGACAATTCAATCATGCAATTGAAAACTATCCCATGTTGATAGCTAAAATTTAGGAAAAAAATTAGACACCAACGCAAAATCTAAAATGGATTAAGGCAGAACCGCACAATTATGGGCCCTGTATCAATTTAATTACACATGGTGGCATTGCCACTGGAGGAGCAGAAGAAAAGGCTAAGACTGAACCACTAATCAGGAAGGCCTCTGACAAAAAGGAAATCATAGACCTATAGAAAGAAAAAGAGACCTTCATCGAAGCAAGGAAGGATTTTTCCATGGACGAAGCATCCACCTCAAGGACTTCTGCGGATCCAAAGGCAGATGAAGCAGTTAAGCCATTCCTTAAAGCATATATGAAGTTACTACGCAATCAAAAGGCATTGGATAATCTCTAAGTATTAATAGACAGCTGCGAAGAAAGAGAAGCCCCTTGAATGGAGGTTAAGGTTGTGCATAAGATTTATAAGAATAAGAAAAGGACTAGTGGAGAGATGCATATGACTGCGCAGATAGGAGAATATGAGATGGACCAAGTCATCCTGGATCTGGGTTCTGATGCTAGCCTCCTGCTCAAACAAACCTGGAAAAGGATGGAAGAACCCAATCTAGAGTGGTCCACCATTCAATTATGTATGTATAACCAGTAGAAGATCATTCCATTAGGCAGGTTGCCGAAGGTTGTGGTAGACATTGCAGGAGTTAAAGTCTATGCAGATTTCGAAGTAATCCAGATTTCGGATGATGTGGAACCTTACCCAGTGTTCTTAGGACTAGATTGGGCTATTGACGGGAGGTATCATCAATATGAAAAGGAGGAACATGGTCTTCAAGAATGATGGTACGCGGGTAATAGTCCCCCTAAATCCAGCGGAAGGTGAACGATATGCAGAGCCAGTGCGCAAAGAGGAGGATTTTGATCATATTTACAAACTGACTGCCCGGGATGATTATTGGATCAGACCTAAAGATGATGGCATGTTGTGTTGGGAGAAATACGGCTCATGTATCTCAGACTCAGATGGTGAGATAGAAAATTGGCAGAACCGGTTGCATGACGTGTCTGTGTTGCGGTGCCTCAAGATCACGAAGAGATTCCGATGCATCTCCTCAGAGGTAAGAGAACTACCTTACTTTGATGGTTTTGGTAGTGTTAATAAATTTCTTAAAGCATTAGAAGTAGATTTCCCTAAGGAACGGAGATTCTAGGGACTTGACTTGGCTATGCGCGTGACCCCTGCGCGGTGGTGGGAAACCCACAAGGGAGCTTTTCCCGAGTGGGAGGAATGCCAAAAAAATGATGATCTTGTGGTTTGAACCTCCAGTCAAACCACCCATGGATCTATTTTCCGACCGAGGAGACTCGCACAAGCATTTGGTTATGTGGATGGTAGTATGGAATGAAAGGACCTGGAATGAGTGGGTCCATTTTTTTATTCATGCCTTAGGACCAATCCCCACCACCTGGTATTTAGATGTGGAGTTACACCAGCGCACCCTCCACTGAGGTACAATGACAGAGGATTTCATGGTGACATTTGGTTTAGTTGGAGGGATGGAGAAATTGGACAAATCCCTGCGAGATATAGATTCTCTTGTCTTTGATGAGTCTTTCCCTGGAAAAGAATGTGATGCACTAGCTTGGGATGTGCAGATGTAGGATATTGTTAACTTCTGAAATTTTTCAGTGTAAAGCTATGATGAGGATCCCAGGAATATCACTATCCCATAGTCAGAAGGAGAGTGCACAGTTGCAAGACCTCTATTGCGGGCAGTAGATGTTACCAAACCATTAAAGTCTAAGGAAGTCAACATTGGGAAGGAGGAACAACCTAAGTTGGCCAAAATCGGGGATTAGTACTGGGATGATGATACTGTTGGAAATATTACAGAGTTGATGGCTAATTATCATGACCTATTACCTACAAATTTTTCTGAGATCAAGGGAATCGTAGGAGATCTGGGTGTCATGAAAATCACCTTGACGCCGATAGCACGTCCTGTCAAGTAGCGGCCCTATCAACTAAACCCTAAGTATAAGAAGAAATTCAAGGAGGAAATAGATAATATGATGGCTATAGGTATCATTGAGCCAATAGAACATTCTGATTGGGTAAGCCCATTGGTGGTCTAAGAAAAGAAAACCAAGGGACAGATAAGGATCTGCGTATATATGTGCAAACTAAATGATGCCTGCGTACATGGTCCCTTCCCTATGCCATTCTCTAATGAATACTGGATAATGTGGGAGGTCAAGAAGCATACTCATTCACTAATAATTTTTTAGGGTACCATCAGATCATAATAGCACTCAAATATCGTGGCAAGATAACCTTCGCAGCTGAATGGGGCTCCTTCTAGTACATTGTCATTCCATTCAGACTGAAGAACGCCCCTTCCATTTTCTCGCGCATAGTTTTTTTAGTATTCAAAGAGTTCGTCAATAAGTTTCTAGAGTTTTATTTTGATGATTGGAGAATATTTGGATTGGTAAAGAAGCATGTGTCGAACCCACACATGATGTTGGATAACTGCAGAAAACACCAGATTTCGCTGAACCTAATGAAGTGCATATTTTGGGTACCGTTTGGAATTTTGTTGGGACACATCATATGTCAACAAGGATTGATCGTTGACCTAGCCAATATTTCAGTTATAATAAATTTAGCATTCCCCACCACTGAGAAACAGCTACGCTTCATCTTAGGGAACATAGTTTACTACGGGAAGTTTATTCAAGGGAATGCCTTGATCACTACGCCAATGGAAAAGCTGCTAAAGAAATATGTGTCCTTTTTCTAGGATGAGAAGTGTCAGAAGAGTTTTGAGCTTCTGAAAGAAAATGTGGTAACTGCACCTATTCTAATATTTCCAAATTGGGTGAAGGTCTTTCATGTACATGTGGATGCATCAGGAATAACCCTAGGAGTTGTCTTAGCATGGATAGGAGAAGGAGACATTGATCATATGATTTATTTTGCCAGCAGGAAACTCTCTAGCGTGGAACACAACTATTCTAATACCGAATGAGAAGGACTAGAAATGGTGTATGCCCTGCAGAAATACAAACACTATCCATTGGGAGGACACTTTAAAATTTTCACTGACCATTCAGATTTAAAATACCTGGTCAATAAGCCTGTGTTAGGGGGGAAGATTTATAGATGGTTGATGTTATTTCAGGAGCATGATTTTGAAATTATTGTGAAGCCCAGGAGACTAAATGTCAGACCTAATCACTTGTCTCAGATTGAGAGGGGGGAAGAACCAACTAGTCTGGAAGAAGGACTACCCGATGCGCAACTATCAAGGTGGTTGATGAGAACTTTGCAGAAATTATTCACTTTTTGACCATTAGGACGGCACCTACAAACTATTCATTACAACAAAAAAATAATTTAGTGGCCCGCGCAGCCGATTTCACTCTAATTTCTGGTCAATTGTACAAGTTGGGAGCAGATGAGGTATTGCAGAGGTATGTACTAGAACATGAGATACAAGCTATCCTAGTTTAGGCCCATGGAGGAGTGGCAAGAGGCCACTACGCAGGGAAAGCCACTGCATATAAGGTGTTGCAGGCGGGTTTGTGGTGGCCCACATTGCATAGCGACGCACATGAATACTACCAAGCCTATGATGAATGCCAAGGAACGGGGAAGCCTTTGCACAAAGATGAAATGCCCCTACAACCTCATATGGCTTTACAGGTGTTTGAAAATTGGGCAATAGACTTTGTAGGCCCAATCAATCCCCCGAGAAGGAAGACTGGCACACGTTACATTATTACTGCCACTGATTATGTAACCAAATGGGCATAGACAAAGTTTGTGAAGGATTGTACTGCAAATACTGTTGTGCACTTCATCTTCGAGCATATTCTGACCAGGTTTGGTTGTCCCAAGGTCCTTATGAGCGATAGAGGTAAGAATTTTGATAATTAAACTATTGAAGCTGTTGGGGTTCCCATGTTTTGGCCAGGTTGGCAAGACCAAAAGATGAGACAACATAGAACCACTTTGGAACCTTAAGATCTAGCCCTCCTGGGTTCAGAGAGGGATCTCTCTATGATATGTCGAAGGTATAACTTTGGAGTTCAGTTTCAAGGTATTAGGCTAGGTATGGAGCACAGGGTTTGTTTGTGTGATTAAGAGTTTGGTTGTTGGGAATCAGGAAAGAAGAGTCCAATATAAGGCAAGGGTGAGCATAGAGTAAACTAGGCAAAGGTAGATAACTCAGAGAACATCAAGGCCATTGGGCAATGGATTCAAGAAAGGGTTTACTTTTTGTTCAATGTGCAAGCTTTCAGTTGGGCAAGTCATCTAAATCATCTGGATCTTAAAGGATAGAAGATGGAATGGAACATTAAGGACTGAAAATGAAACGAGGAGAACCATCCAATTATGTCTATAGATCAGGCCAGAGGTCATTTAACTCCAGGCCTGCTTGGCCAGAATTAGAGGTAAAACAAGGGATCTTGGAAAGGTTTAATTGGGGATGGAAAGCTCCTAGTGAGGCAGATACAGGATTCTAGACCTCCCAGGTTCTCAACACATTCAACTAAATCCTAACAAGAACATCTAAATACTGACTCCATTAACTCATACATCATAGAGCAGGCAATGCCATCCACTACACTGGTTAAATCAATCGAAATCAAGATTTAGATACACATATGAGCAGAAAACATTGAGGCAGGGAGAGCAGGAAATATAAGGCACCTGTCAAGGGTGAATCCTATATTATACTTCTGTTGCCTACCAGTAGAAATGAAATGAAATGAAAGCAAGTCAATCACAAATACAGAGAAAGGAGAACATCACCAGCTGCTTTAGATCAGGATCCAAAGAAACATGCTTGTCATATTAAAAACAACACCAATCAGGTACATCATAGCCCATAGCTTGAACACTTAGTCTGAATACATCTAGTCTTAGTCTATCTTACAATATTACATAGAGAACTTGTCTCAAGAGGAACAATGCTTGCATTCCACTGATTTCTCATCAACAAACATTACAATAATATCCTTCTGTGCTTTATAGCAGAAGAGACACAGAAGATCGACTGAGGAGGTAGCTGAATATTAAATGTTACATTAAACCCAAGAATGACTGCAGGGCCGAAACCTAGACTGTTTGACATGCTGTATATTTAATCTTTGTCACCTCCCTTGGGAAATAATGATTTTCTCCATATATGATCTTGACATTTTAGGCTGCAGTACCTCTGGTGATTTGAACCAAAATAAAATAAACTACTGAAAGGTCTGTCTCATAAATGTTTTGGTTTCTTCGAACTGCTATTAGGGTGGGAAACTCCTTCAAGGACACGGTGCATAATAAATATTGTATGGGTGACCTGTCCTTTATGGGGAAGAACATTCTGCTAACAAATAAACCCTGATATTACCTCTTACTGATGTTCAGGACCTCCGGATCGATCCTCGGGGTCTTCGAAATGATGCTTCGCCTCTTTAAATTTCTGATTTAGGGCTTAAGATCTTCGTTGATGTGCCCTAATCCCTCTGTTCTATACTGAAATTCTTTGCTGCTTCATTACTGCCTCTGTCGAGTTAGCTCGAGATTTAAATGGCGCTGGCAAGATTTCCGGCGTTTGAACTCTGCTTTTCTTTAATGCAAGTCCTGACAGCCCCATTCCTTGACTCTCTCATGATGGTACTAGTTCATTGGATTTGATCTTGTCTGCGCCGCTCGCCATTGAGATAGTACACCGAACAGCGGTGGTTTTCTTCCTCTAGAAACCCTGCAACATAGCAAACCTGTGAAGAAAACAATGGACGGAGCAATGGATGCAGTGTGGATGGAGGAAATGGCCATGAAGATGGAAGGGAGGGGAAAAATTGAAGGGGAAATGGTGAAGAATCGCTCTGGTAAGGTTGGCGGACGTTGCAGAATAAAAAACGCATGAAAAAAATTAAAAAACCACGAAAACGGGACGTTATATGTGTCGGAATGGTTGAATGGTACGGGATATGCACATGGGGCGACGTGGCGTATGGACGGCCAAGTGGACAGCTGACGTGGGGACCCGGGCGACGGTGGAATGGTCAACAATGCCTGGACAGATCTGGACCGTCGATCGAGCTAAGATCAACAGTGGAGGGCGACGGATGGTGGGCCGGAACAAGAGCTATCGCGTGTGCGATTTCATTAAATATCGTGCATCTCTGGTGATTGGGAGCCGTCGGATGGAGCTTTCGAGATCTAACAGCTAACATGGATTTTGCTGGGCGTCCCGTACCGAAGTTTAATGCACAAAATGAGGGTGGTTTTTCCCCCGTACAGATGCCACACATCATTTACTGAGTGGAATCGCTGGCTCTCCGGGGAAAACCGCCTGCTGCAGATGGGTGGTGCGGAAAATACTGGTAGGTTTTGGAAAACAGCGCGTGGAGTGGGGACCACCATTTCGGGCGCGCTCCACGCCATTGGATTTTATCTTTAACAGACGTCGGAGATGAACTACGGGGGGGCCAAGGTGTACAACCATAAGATTTTGGAGCGACCCCCCATAGTGAATAGCAGTCGTTCGATCGGGTGAGATTTACGGCTGAGGTTGCGCCCGAAATGGATCTGTGATAAGCAACTTTCAAAACTGGGCTTTGGTCATAGTATCGGGTCACGTGGAAGATGAAGGAGTGTGGGGCTATGGCCTAAGGGGCCAGGACCCGAAATATGATTTTTTCACATTTTAAAGCATTTTTAGGCTCAAGGGAAGGAACGATAAGGAGCTGAGGTGTAGAATTAGGGAAATAAAGGGTGATGGGGAAGTTTATGGGGATTTTGGGGAATTTAAGAGGGTAATGGTGGGGATAAAAGGAAGAAAAGGGATTTTGATAAAGGAAAGGGGAGGGTAAAATGGGGGTATTTGTAGGGGCATCAAGGGGCAATAGTGGGCCTTTTGAGAAATGGATCAGCAGAGGGGCTATATGTTAGGCACAACACAAAGAGACTCCAAGGAAGATGAATTTTTAGGGGAAAGGCATTCCTTGGGGGCTCCAGAACAATCTAGCCCCCAGCTTGCTTGTCAAGAATTCCATAGGGGGGCTAACAGTGGCTCCACATGGGGATGGCTGTTCCTTGGAGGATTCAAGAAACCAGAGATGATATTTGGAGTAGGCCAGATGCCTGCTGTCATAAGCCATCTTTCTTCTTCAATTTTAGCTGCCACAGTATGATAGAAACATCAGCAAAAATATTTCCCAACCAATCTACCTACCCAAACTACAGTTCTACAATTTTCCCTTGGGTGCATTTGAACTAGCAGACACTTTACATTATTTTATTTCGAAAGCAAAAACCAACCTACTCTAGATCTACCCTTATTGCTCCATGAGACCAGGTTAAACTGTTGGCCTCATATGTTTCTCTACCTACACTACTACCTGCTAGGATTAGACTGTCTAGCAGGTTTCTTCTCTACATTCTAAGACAGAAAATGAAACAACTAACTACATGCTCATAGACTGAGCTTTATTGAGCTTTTCCTACCTACCCTACTCTACTGAAATATTTACAAGTCTAGCTTACAAACATAGTCTTCCAATGTAACCAACCCATCAGATGATCCCATGGCTGGCCTTTCTTGCTCAACTCCTTGAGCATGCTGGACAGGCAAGGTAGCTCCCACTCTCTTTGTTCAATAACAGCAGCCTTGGAAATTTTTTTTTCTGTCTGCAACATGCTGCTCAACAAGACCTCTGATCCTTCTTCAAATGTATGCGGGAAATGTGCATAAGGATCATGAAGAGATACCTGGCTATGAACATTTGACAGGCAGGCTTCAACCAGGATTTCTCCTCCTTCCACTGGATCAAGAATAATACTCTCTTGGGAAAGAGAATCTTCTTCATCTTCTTCATTTTCAGAACTGGAGGACTCATCATAGACTGCAGCTGTGTCCTCCTGGAGCTCTGATACATTTTGATCTGGTGGGCTGAGCTCTGTGAAAATATCAGTGTATTCTAGAGCAAGGTTTTGGTCCATTGCTTTCTCTTCTTCAAGAGAAGGCTCCTTGCTTACATTCTACTCCGGAATCTCTTCTTTGCTTTCCTCCTCATCTCTTGAAAAGAAAGGCTGCTGGCCTCCAATCATGTGAAAACCATTACTGATGAGTTGTAATGGAGTGAAGAAAATATCTAGAGATCCTTCACCCTGTTCTGCACTCTTAAAACTTTCTTCATCAGTATCATAAATAGCCTGCATTGGCTCATTACTCTATGGAAGTAAATGGAAATGATTTTCCTCCCATAAATCTACTAACGATGACCCTGCAAGACCATCTTTCGTTCGAGGAACATCATCATCAGATAGATCAAAGACAGGGGAATAAGGAATGTAAGTAATGTCACCAACCGGATACACTGGATTGTCAGCAGATTTCTCCTCATTCTGATTTACATGTGAGATTTCCAACTCTGTACAATAAAGCTCATCAGATGAATGGACAAGAATTTTTGATCTGTAAAAAATTTCAGAGGCTGGCTGTCTATTGATGATTTTATCTATTTCTTCCTCTGTCAAAGGGGAGGATGGTCTTGTGTCCCTTTGTGCAGAAGTGCAGCAGCTCTTTGTTTCCTCTGAAGACTGGATTTGAGGCAGGGTGTCATCTTGAGCCTCAACTATCAGGGATGATAAATTAGCGTCTGAATTTTCAGGAATACCTTGAAGAATGTCCACAGTCTCTTGGATGTTTTCTTCCTCAGCTGATTCATCTGTGCTCTTGTGATGGCTAGGATGCATATGAAATCCTTGAATGGCTGTCAACAGATCTTCAGGATGCATATCAACCAAATCCATATCAATGTCTAACAGGTACTGTATGATATTCTGATATTGATCACAACAGTCCCATGGTAAGGATGGATAGTTTCCTTTATAATTGTTGTAAAATACTTGATGCATGTCCTTTAAAGAAAAAAAACTCCAAGGTTCTAACCATTCATACCAATTCCTATCCTTTCCTTCTAATGTTGCCATGAACATTTTCATTAGGCAGTCTTCATGCCACTCAACTTTAAATTTCCACATGTGTATATGAAACCTGATGAGATGTAGCAAGGGGTCTTCAGTGTCTTCACCTTGATAGGTAAGCAAGTTCTTTAACCAGTCCACTTCAGGAATTTTGTGTGGGAATCCAAGGATATTCTCCCTGCTCATTGGGGCATATCTT
The DNA here is from genome assembly GCA_034641835.2 of Pinus albicaulis. Classification (NCBI taxonomy): domain Eukaryota; kingdom Viridiplantae; phylum Streptophyta; class Pinopsida; order Pinales; family Pinaceae; genus Pinus; species Pinus albicaulis. The sequence continues at coordinate 1,126,177,279 of CM076572.1, read as the reverse complement.
CTTTGTATGCATGGAAGCATGTTTGTAAATCAGAAAGAGGTCACTGTATCTCCTCAACCAGTTCAGAGTCTTCTACCAGTGGAGTCATTTTGGTCTTTGGATCATAGGAAGTGTGGAGTCGCCAGGTGGATGATTATGAATGTTTGAAGTAGGATGTTGTCCACCATCAACAATTAGGTAATGTCACCTTTCAGGAATAACCTCAAAACACAACAAACTCCAACCAGAGATTGAATGGGAGGGCGTTTACCAGATATGTCACCTCTGAAGAGGGTGAGATCCGAAGGCTACCTAGCCCTTCCCAGGCTCTGTCTAAGAGTATGAGATACACAACGAACGGAGGATGATTTGAGAAAGGGATGACTTTCTGCCAATCTAACCAGAGATTCACGGGTTTTAATGCCTAGGGATGTTCAAAGTGTAATGCACTCAAATCTCCCCAGCGGAGGCGCCATTATGTTGGGGTTCCCATGTTTTGGCCAGATTGGCAAGACCAAAAGATGAGACAACATCAGAACCACTTTGGGACCTTAGGATCTAGCCCTCCTAGGTTCAGAGAGGGATCTCTCTATAATAGTCAAGGCATATGGCTTTGAAGCTCAAGTTTAAGGTATTAGGCTAGTTGTAGGCTAATGGTTGTTGGTTTGATTAAGAGTTTGGTTGTTGGGAATCAGGAAAGAAGAGTCCAATATAAGGCAAGGGTGAGCATAGAGTAAACTAGGCAAAGGTAGATAACTCAGAGAACATCAAGGCCATTGGGTAATGGAGTCAAGAAATGGTTTACTTGTTGTTCAATGTGCAAGCTTTCAGTTGGGCAAGTCATCTAAATCATCTGGATCTTAAAGGATAGAAGATGGAATGGAACATTAAGGACTGAAAATGAAAGCAGGAGAACCATCCAATTCTGTCTATAGATCAGGCCAGAGGTCATTTAACTCCAGGCCTGCTTGGCCAGAATTAGAGGTAAAACAAGGGATCTTGGAAAGGTTTAATTGGGGATAGAAAGCTCCTAGTGAGGCAGATACAGGATTCTAGACCTCCCAGGTTCTCAACACATTCAACTAAATCCTAACAAGAACATCTAAATAATAACTCCATTAACTCATACATCAGAGAGCAGGCAATGACATCCACTACACTGGTTAAATCAATCGAAATCAAGATTTAGATACACATATGAGCAGAAAACATTGAGGCAGGGAGAGTAGGAAATATAAGGCACCTGTCAAGGGTGAATCCTATATTATACTTCTGTTGCCTACCAGTAGAAATGAAATGAAATGAAAGCAAGTCAATCACAAATACAGAGAAAGGAGAACATCACCAGCTGCTTTAGATCAGGATCCAAAGAAACATGCTTGTCATATTAAAAACAACACCAATCAGGTACATCATAGCCCATAGCTTGAACACTTAGTCTGAATACATCTAGTCTTAGTCTATCTTACAATATTACATAGAGAACTTGTCTCAAGAGGAACAATGCTTGCATTCCACTGATTTCTCATCAACAAACATTACAATAATATCCTTATGTGCTTTATAGCAGAAGAGACACAGAAGATCGACTGAGGAGGTAGCTGAATATTAAATGTTACATTAAACCCAAGAATGACTGCAGGGCCGAAACCCAGTCTGTTTGACATGCTGTATATTTAATCTTTGTCACCTCCCTTGGGAAAGAATGATTTTCTCCAGATATGATCTTGACATTTTAGGTTGCAGTACCTTTGGTGATTTGAATCAAAATAAAATAAACTACTGAAAGGTCTGTCTCATAAATCTTTTGGTTTATTCAAACTGCTATTAGGGTGGGAAACTCCTTCAGGGACACAGTGCATAATAAAGACTGTATGGGCACCCTATCCTTTATGGGGAAGAACATTCTGCTGACAAATAAACCCTGATATTACCTCTTACTGATGTTCAGGACCTCCAGATCGATCCTCGGGGTCTTCAAAATGATGCTCCGCCTCTTTAAATTTCTGATTTAGGGCTTAAGATCTTCGTTGATGTGCCCTAATCCCTCTGTTCTGTACTGAAATTATTTGCTGCTTCATTATTGCCTCTATCGAGTTAGCTCGAGCTTTAGATGGCGCTGGCAGGATTTCCGGCGTTTGAACTCCGCTTTTCTTTAATGCAAGTCCTAACAGCCCCATTCCTTGACTCTCTCGTGATGGTACTAGTTCATTGGATTTGATCTTGTCTGCGCCGCTCGCCATTGAGATAGTACACTGAACAGCGGCGGTTTTCTTCCTCTAGAAACCCTGCAACATAGCAAACCTGTGAAGAAAACAATGGACGGAGCAATGGATGCAGTGTGGATGGAGGAAATGGCCATGCAGATGGAATGGAGGGGAAAAATTGCAGGGGAAATGGTGAAGAATCGCTCTGGTAAGGTTGGCGGACGTTGCAGAATGAAAAACGCATGAAAAACATTAAAAAACCACGAAAACGGGACGTTATATGTGTCGGAATGGTTGAATGGTACGGGATATGCACGTGGGGCGACGTGGCGTACCGACGGCCAAGTGGACAGCTGACGTGGGGACCCAGGCGATAATGGAATGGTCAAAAATGCCTGGACAGATCTGGACCGTCGATCGGGCTGAGATCAACGGTGGAGGGAGACGGATGGTGGGCCGGAACAAGAGTTATCGCGTGCACGATTTCATTAAATATCGTGCATCTCTAGTGATCGAGAGCCGTTGGATGGAGCTTTCGAGATCTAACGGCTAACACGGATTTCGCTGGGCATCCCGTACCAAAGTTTAATGCACAAAATGAGGGTGGTTTCTCCCCCGTACAGATGCCACGCGTCGTTTACTGAGTGGAATCGCTGGCTCTCTGGGGAAAACCGCCTGCTGCAGATGGGTGGTGCAGAAAATACCGGCGGGTTTTGGAAAACAGTGTGTGGAGTGTGGACCACCATTTCGAGTGCACTCCGCACCATTGGATTTAATCTTTAACGGACGATGGAGATGAACTACGGGGGGGCCAAGGTGTACAGCCATAATATTTTGGAGCGACCCCCTGTAGTGAATAGCAGTCGTTCGATCGGGTGAGATCTACAGCTGAGGTTGCGCCCGAAATGGATCTGTGATAAGCGCCTTTCAAAACTGGGCTTTGGTCATAGCATCGGGTCACGTGGAAGATGAAGGAGCGCGGGACTATGGCCTAAGGGGCCAGGACCCGAAATATGATTTTTTCACATTTTAAAGCATTTTTAGGCCCAAGGGAAGGAACGATAAGGAGGTGAGGTGTAGAATTAGAGAAATAAAGGGTGATGGGGAAGTTTAAGGGGATTTTGGGGAATTTAAGAGGGTAATGGTGGGGATAAAAGGAAGAAAAGGGATTTTGATAAAGGAAAGGGGAGGGTAAAATGGGGGTATTTGTAGGGGCATCAAGGGGAAATAGTGGGCCTTTTGAGAAATGGATCAGCAGAGGGGCTATATGTTAGGCACAACACAAAGAGACTCCAAGGAAGATGAATTTTCAGGGGAAAGGCATTCCTTGGAGGCTCCAGAACAATCTAGCCCCCAGCTTACTTGTCAGGAATTCCATAGGGGGGCTAACAGAAGCTTTAACAAAAGAATTTCAAATCCACCATGTGAAAATCACCCCATACCACCCACAAGATAATGGCGCAGTAGAGGCCTTCAACAAATTTTTGGAGCATGCGCTAACTAAGGTCTGTAATTCCGACTAGAATGACTGGGTTGTCTGCATCCCTTCAGTACTATGGGCCTATAGGACTACATGTAAGAAACTGACCGGGAAGACTCCTTTAAGGATGATCTATGGACGGGAGGCCATCATTCCCATGGAATATATTGTCCCTAGCTTGCACATTGTAGATTTTACAAATATGGTGAAACCTAAAATCATGGAAGAACATTTGGCGCAATTGGTTTCCCTAGAAGAAGATCGGTTTATTTTTAATTTTCATCAGCAAGTGCAGAAGGCGTGCAAAAAATCTTGGCATGACCGAAACATCCGAAAAAAGGTGTTTAAAGAACAGGAATTAGTGATGCTCTGTGACAGTCAGTTTGCGCGCCATCGAGGAAAGTTCTGTAAGCATTGGTTGGGTCTGTATATAGTTAAAGAGATTACATATGGTGGTCTAGTGTGTTTGGATACGCTGTGTGGAGAATAACTGTAGGGGTACGTTAATGGAAGTCGTCTAAAACCTTACAGGGACAATATGGCGCCTACCAAATGAATATATGGCTAGAGTATCTGCATTAGAAACATTGCACACTAGGGAAAATTTTAGGGGCTAATATTCACAAGTGGGCTAATTTTTAATGTTTTTTCCAAAAAAAAGATTCGCCAATTTCCATTTTTCCTAAAAATGATCTGCCCAAATTTTATATCCTAAAATTATTTAACCTTAAAATTTGCCAAAATTTTATAAAGACTACATAAAAACATTATAAAATTGAATATTTTTACAAAAGTATCGCTAAACCTTTTATAATTTGCATGTTAGGGACTAGTAATATTCGCCAAGGTTTCAAAACTTTAAGGTAGATTTCCATCCTTAAATTTTCCTTGTTGCACACACTATGAGGGGAAGGCATAGGTAGGTACGATGGGAGCGCAGTGGTAGCCCGCAGGTAAGAATATGTGGGAATTTGCGACGGAGGCATACGGGTAGCGCACAGCTAGAAAAACTAGTTGTTGGAACAGTAAAATTGGGTGAAAAAGTAATTTTTCCATTGGATGGAGCAGGTATTTAGAATTTAATGCAGAGATATTGGAGGATTTTCTACCGCTCTCTCAATGGTAAGTCGCATTTAATGATAATCTAACTATTTTTACCCATGGTAGCCTATATAAGGAGGGGCACGGGCCATAATCGGTTCCTTTGCTCTCTGACGATCTGATGCTTTGTTCCTTATTTTGAACTCTACGTTTCTTGTTATCATGCAACCTATATGTCTGGGAAAGCCACCCTTTCTGATAGAAGCAGTCCAAAATTTATCTTTCATACAAGGTAATGGCCACTAACCCCACTGATTCATCACCCATTACGGCCTCCGCTGAGATAGGATCCGAAGATGTGTTCAAAGTAACACTTGATGTTGAAGAGGTCATGTCCACGCCGACCAAAGGAAAGGGGAAGGAAAAAGGAAAATAACAAGCTAAGGAGAAGGGGAAGGGGAAAGCCATGAAGTGGTCCTCGGCGAAGCCGTGCACCTCCCCCAGGATTGTGCACTGCCCCAGGAAGGTGCCCCATTAATGCTCACCCAATCCCTCAAAGCAACCTATATCAGCCCAGGAAGAAGCTCTACTTGTGGCTCCATTCTCATGGCTACCTGTGTATGTTAAGCAAGGAAGTCAACGATGCGCACCCCCAAAAACATACATGTTTTTCGTGAATATATTCAAATGTCGCTAGTCCCGTAGGAGGTCCCTTTGATTGGATATATGTTTGAAACCATTTTGGCCATTAAATTTGATGACCATGACTTAGCTAATGAATACACCTTTCTGGATCTGGCCGTACCTCGAGCGATTATTATATGGCAACGTACCAAAGATGGAACCAACGTCATGGGTGCGCAAGTTGTAGGCCTCTGGAATTTTTAATTCGATACGCATCCCCTACTTCAAACGATATGTTATCACCAGTCTGGTCGTCCAGAAGTTGCTTGCACTGATCCATGATGGTTGCTTATGGATCCAAGGCCACATCCCCCTCAATGTTGTGCTGATCCACAGGATCACCGGCCTACCCATGAAGGGGTTTGGGAAGAAGAAAAAGTAGAAAGTGGCAGATGATGTCTAGGAAAAATACAAGGTGGACCGCGACAAGTGGGGATTATTAGTGGTGAGAATCATTGACCCAGCAGTTTGCATGGGCACTTTTCTACTGTGGTGTAAGCTAATGTGCAAGTGTAGGCCATCATCTGTCCCTGCATATGTTATTCAGTTAATGCGGCAGTGCAATAAGGGGGTCTGCTACAACTGGCTGTAGTACCTCTGTGAATATTTTTTAGTCAACGTGCATGAGGTGCAAGACCAAGGTAAGCCCTTTTACTACTCTTGGTTATTGTTATTGATCGCCCTGGTCATGTGGGAGATGCTTGATGATGCAATGCTCCCTGAGCTCAATCCCAATGTATGTGGAGGAGCACGTTACATGAACCTATGGGACTCCAAGGATTCGCAACACATCAAGGAGAAAAAATTCTTCTGGGTGTTATTTGATGGTGCGCTAGCAGAAACGATACATTCAAGGCTGCTCTTGTCAACTACGGTGTATGAAAAGTATAAGTGCATTGCTGAATTTCACGTCACCGTGCACAATGTACAAATTAGGGCACGAAAAGATCTCATGTGGTATGATCTCTCGTACATGGTCACCAAGGCAGAGATCTACCAACTCATAGCAACCTGGCTGCCTGCATGGAAGATATACCTCAAATCCACTATGCCGGTCAGAGCAGGCACGTCTGGAAAATATGCATCGCCAAAGGATACTGTCTCACCAAGCACATTGAAGGAAACTGATGTGCACCCCACTGATAAAAATACCACCAAGGAAACCCCCAAGGACGCCACCAAGAGGGCAGAGCAAGAGCCTCAGCATGATACGAAGCCTAGAGGATTTGGTGGGGAGGGTGCATATCTCCCATGCAAAACAAAGCGCACTGGTGAGCCTCCAAAAGGGAAACGGAAGAAGCGCAAGAGTGACAAGTCCGGGGGAGAAAAATAAGTTACCTTGGCTGAGGAGGATCTAGAAAAGATTGCATATGTCCTCACTAATGCCTCTGAGGATCGATGGAATTCCCTTGAAGATTAATAGAAGGCCAGGATGGAGGCTTTGCAGTCTAGGTTGCAGGTGCTCCAACTGAAAGCAGATACCCTACAAGTGAGCGTGAACCAGGCGATGCCAATCCAAGCGAGCCTACCAGCCACAGCCATTTTCACAACAACTAAAAGTATGTTTTTCCCCTTCTCAGGTGCAGCATCGACAGTAGAACCACCAAATTTGTGTGTGTAAGTCCGAGCATGTGTAGAAGTCGACCTCGACATTGAAAAAATAATGAGTGAGCATATACACGCTCTTCATTTTCTCATGTTTACCGAAATCCAGAACAGAGAAATGTGGGTGCAACAACAGCTAAGTGAGGTTGTGCAAAAAAATTCTACCAAGGTTGTCGAATCTTCCCAAGCACACGTAGCATAGCTCGTGGAAGTCACACAGCAAGAAGACCTGGAGCACCTCATTAGCCGATTTTTTGGGTACATGCCAGAAGTAATCCCTGTCTCTATTGCACCGCATGCCAAGATTGAGAGCTTGGTGGTTGCATTCAAAGCATCCAGAACCGAAGTACATGTTGTGAAAGTGTTAAGTCCCTATATTAATAGTGTAGTCCCTTATTATGTTAGTGTAGCCCCAATTATTGTTATTATTGTACCCATGTAACCCCCATATTGTTATTATTGCGCCCTTAAATTATTAATGTTAGGTCGGCTAGGATTACATTGTGGCCCACTAGGATTATATTGTGGCCCCATGGACTCCTATATATAGAAGGAGGTTTTGTTCATTTGTATCATCCAAGAATTGTTCATTTATGTAATGTATTGGAGGTTGCCCCCTCGAAGTGGCTTATTTCTAAGGCGTTCATATCTCTCTTCTTCTATTTTTGGAGCTGGTTACACAACATTTGGTATCAGAGCTTTGGATTCTAGGGTTTCGCTGCTCCAAACAGGTCATCGTGGCATTTGCGCTATAAATTTTTTTCTACAAAGTTTCAGAAGCTGAAATTTTTAGGGTGCGAAGATGAAATCCTGAGGAAGCTTGTATAAAAATTTTAGAGCTTGGTTCGCAATATTTGAGGAGATATCAGCTGTGGAAGTTAGGTATTTTTTCAGGCTCCTAAACAGGTCATCGTGGAATTTGCACTATAAATTTTTTTGTACGAAGATTCAGAGTCTGAAATTAATATGGTGCGAAGCTGAATTCCTAAGGAAATTCGTAAAAAAAATTCAGAGCTTGGTTCACAATATTTTTGGAGATATGATCTGTGAAAGGTAGTGCTTTTTCAGGCTCCTGAATTTCATCTCAAAGAGGTGATCGTGGGAAAAGTTAAATAACTCTCTCTCTAGGCATTGGATTGGAGTGCCGTAAAAATTGGTCGAAAGTACACAGAATTTAGTTTCTTGGATATCAATTTCAAAGACAAAGGACAAAACAGTGACACGTGGCAAGTCGTACAAGTTCGCTCTACTGAACCAGTCCATAATTAGGTCATTGTGGGAGATTGGACACAACTTTGTCTTGGAGAATCCAAATCAGGTCAAACCTGTGGCATTCAAAAGATAATTCAGAGGGCTAAATCAGTAATGAAATTCAGATAATGAAGTTCTGAAATCACAAAGATAAGCCAATTTAAATATCTAGCTCTTCAAAATCAAGAAAAAGGCGTGTATTTGTTTTTTTTTAATTGCATAACGTTTGTTTGAAAAAGCAGTTTGAAGTGATTCCAAGGGCATATTGAAGAATATTTATCAGAATTGGGTTATATAATGCCACCAAAAAATAATTCCATACCCATTAAGCCCTCAGAAATCTATACAATGATGCATGAAGAGGAAGAATTGCAGTATGAGATATCAAAATTACGGTACCAAGTGCAACAAGTTTCGATCATACGAAGAGCAATCGAAGATGAAATAGATGGTTTAAAAGAAAAAATGGAGGCTAAGTTGGATGGTTTGAAGGATCAAATAATAGCTAATATGGATGATAAATTAGTGGAAGAAGACATCGAGAATCAACAACAAAGTCTCCAACTCTCAAAGGATAACCCAACTTTGGTGCAGAATCTAATGAAACAACAGGAATATCAAAATCACATCGAAAGAAGTTTTGAAGCAGTCACAGAAACAATAACTCGACAAGTACGATCAATTTTAGAGTATCTCAGAAAGTGGAAGAACTTTCCTGTAGAAGATTCCACATGGGAGGATGACAATTTTATACAGAAGCATCAAGAAATAATCAAGCGTTGAGGACAACACTTGTTTGAAGGAGAGGGGCATGTTAAGTCCCTATATTAATAGTGTAGTCCCTTATTATGTTAGTGTAGCCCCAATTATTGTTATTGTTGTACCCCTGTAACCCCCATATTGTTATTATTGTGCCCTTACATTATTATTGTTAGGTCGGCTAGGATTACATTGTGGCCCCACTAAGATTATATTGTGGCCCCATGGACTCCTATATATAGAAGGAGGTTTTGTTCATTTGTATCATCCAAGAATTGTTCATTTATGTAATGTATTGGAGGTTTCCCCCTCGAAGTGGCTTATTTCTAAGGCGTTCATATCTCTTTTATTCTATTTTTGGAGCTGGTTACACAACAGAAAGCGGACCAAGCTACAACCGAAAACCCCTCCAGAGGTGCGAGCCCAGCTGGTGAAGGAAGTGATAGGAAGTATTTCGGCACACATCACCAAGGGCTCCAAGTTATTGGAAACTACCATGGAACTATGGTCAATTGTGCAGCACGACCCCCTTCTCTGACAATTTAACCAAGATTTGCGCTAAAAAGAGTAGGACTTTGAGCAAATGGAAGCCACCATACCAACCCTTGTTGCAGCCCAGAGCTTAGCACACCTTCACACCAGCCATGCTCTAAGGGATGAGATCAAGGTGCTCTACCACAAGAAGCAAGTCCTTAGGGATCATCTGAAACCCTAGGCGGATGAAGCACTAAAGCTTTCACAAGACTTAGACATAGTCATCAAGCAGTTGAACCATACACTGGATAGTTTCACTTCAGCCACTGAAGGAACGACTTCCCAAAAGTTGGTAGAGATCCCGTAGAATGCATCTACGCAGAGTGAGAGCATCCTGCCACCATTTGTCATCGTCATCGAGCAGCTCCAAGCCAATATGAATACCCCATTGCCATTGTGACTCAAGACGAGTCACAAGATTATGTTGGGGGCCTATTGGAGCAGGGTCCCCTAATAGAAATTTTGATGTAATTTTGTAATATTTTATAATAGTTTAGTCTAGTGCAAGGGCTTTGGGGTAGGTCAAAGCCCCTAATGAATTGTAATGGGTCAAAGGGTAGAACAAGGAGCCACAAACCACGGTTTTCGGACCATAGTGTAGAGCAGGCTAATATAGTATAAATAGATGAATAGATCAAGTCTAGAAGTAAGTTTTTATTAAGTCTAGATGTGAATGTTGGATGTTTGATACCTTTGGTGCAGATTTGTATGGGTAAGGGCTCCTGTTGGCTGTGTGCGTAGGTGTATGAAAGAGTCTGTAAGTGGAACCTGAAGCATTAATGAATGAGAAGACATTTTGCTAGTAGTGGAATATCTCTGTGTTCTGTTATGAGTTGTGCTATATGTTGATTTCCGGGTTATGTCTATGTACTGAATATTGTTAGTTAATTGATGTGCACGTGGATGTGATACTTGAAATAATAATGAATTCATAGATCTGGTTATGTTTGGTCATATTTCTTTTGTTAACTGGTTATCTTATGATTTACGGGCTTTAGACGATTATATTGTAAAGGGTTTCTGGGTTAGGGTTCCTTCAGCGCAGGCCTGTTAGATCTGAAGGTGCACACTTTAATTAATTATCTCTCTCTCTCAAGGTGTGGAAACCTAGTTCCAGCACCCTCCCATACTACTTCGGGTGAGACCTTGACCTGCGCAAATAGGCCATTGCCGAAAGGGCCAGTAGTACAGGGGTTTGTTGGTAAACCTTAAATTTGAACCTCGGTCATGACCCCTCAAACCAAAAAATCTTCATGGCAACCAGGTAACCCTTGATGGCTTCACTTTCATAGTATCCACAGCCATTATAGAATATGCCACTGGAATTCCAAATGTTGGTGAAAATTGGTACAAGTCACAAGACTTGGAGAATCATTACTATGACCCATATATCAATCCAAGGTGCAAGAATGGCGAAAAAAGGTTCTTTCCTTTCTCTTACCTCCTGGATATGTATTCCCCCATGATGAAAATCATCATGAGGTAATTTTCTTGTGAAGTAAGGTTCTCTAGACTCTACACCTACCATATCAGGTTATCAAGGCACTTCACAAGGGTCAATATGCTCAACATACCTTATTTTCTCTTTGGGGACATTGAAAAAATGGAATACATTGTTCAAAAGAGACATTATGAACACCAAATGAGAAGTATTTTTCTTCATTATCTCATCAAGATCATTGTCCTCCATCACCTCGATTAATTGAAAATCTCATGGGACACTTTCATAGCTAATGACATATTTACTGCTCCACCAATTCAACATGTTCAAACTGTGCCTCCACCATCTCATCCTTACACATCCATTCCTCCATCTCAGCCCACAGTACCTATTTATTCATCAACTCAAATTACTTCACCTATTTCACCACCATCATCACCATTTGACACTCAAATTGGGTCATCTAGCATGATTAAGATCAGTGAGCTTCAAAAGATCAAAGTGGTTGAGATAGAGATATTGGCAAAAACATATCAGAGAGGTCATAGGAAAGTGTTTGCTCCATAGGTTGTGGAAGGGGCCTTGCCTTCTTCATCAATAAAGTAGGTAAACAAACGAAAGAAAAAGATGACAGAGGAAAATATTCAGTAAGAGATTAGGCATGATGAGGGAAATGTTCATGAAACAGAAACAGAGTTCGACCTTGTTAACTTGAATCAACTATATTATTCTGAGATCACTAGCACAGTCATCAAGGAAAAAGAGGTCAAGATTAAAGAGCTACAAACTAATCTTGATAGATCTAAAATTTTCATTACCTTTCTTGAGCAGGAGAACCAGCAGCTAAAGACCAAACACTTCATTGATGAAGTGAAATTCATCAAAGCTAAAAGAGAGGCAAAAAAATATAAATTCTTGCTTGAAGAGACACTAGAAAAATATGGTGCGCTAGATGAACCAGAAGCACAAGTGCCAGAAGACGGCCCAGAACTAGAGGTTTGGAGAGAGCCCTAGAACTAGAAAGGCATAAATATAGAGAACTAGTAGATGAGCTCACTCTTAATGAACAATTTGCAGTGGTAATCAATGATAATCGGGAGCAATGGCGTGACAACGCTAACGAACATCTTGAGAAGCTCCTAGAGAAATAAAATAAGAACAATTATATTTAGAGAAGGATGGAAAAGCACTATGCCAAGAAAAACAAAATTGCAAGGTCAAAACTTAAACAAGCCAATGCAAAAATTGAAACCTTGACCATGCAAGAAGACAAAATAAGGCTTGATATCCTTGTTTAAGCCTCACTACATGCCTAATACTCACCATAAGCCACCATTCAGAAAATTTTGGCAAGTTTTGATACATTTTTGCAATTTTTTTGAAGTTTTTATGCATTCCTGGATGGTCATGTGAAAGTTGGTTTGTCAAGTGCATTGTGCACCTGTTTGGGGCATATTTTGGTCAAAATGAGACCACCATTGGATTCAAAATAGAGAAAACATGCAATAAAACCACTTTTCTAGCCTTGTTTGGTGAAACTGGCAAGTGAAAAAAGTCAAAAAACCTTAAAAAAGTCATAGTTCTGCCTCCTTTTTCACCTTGGCGCTACACATAGAGTAGTCTTGGGAGAATCACTTTTTGGGAGGTCAAATCAAGTCAAATATGCAAACCAAGCAGAGATGTGGAAAGTAGATTGGATAATATTTCCAATGACATATCTTGAGCTCATATTGGACATATGGAACCCCCTCAAAACTCATCTTGAAGATTTTACTGCGCACCTGACCAATGTCTAATTTTCCTGAGTTTTCTCTACAATTTTGATTTTAACCTTGAGAAATAATTTATTTACTCATGTAATTGATGGAATTAAATGTCATTATGATGTTTTTACACTTACCTAGGGTAAATACATTAGGTGAAATTTTTTGATGACATGTAGTTTATCAGTTTGCAAAAAGTGAGGGATGAGTCAGTTTGACCACCCTACACTCTAGGTATTTAGCTTAGTTTTTAGTAGAATTTCTCCTTCTCTCATTGATTCAACCCCTAATGATGGGATGAGTTTTTTTGAGCTCTATATCATATATTTTTTTACTCACTTCACAGGTTGGAAATTGTTGGATGTTGATGCATTAATAAAAGACTCTAGTGTAATCATTTTGGCAAGAAATTAATGAAAAGGTTGCAGCTATTTATTTGGGATACCTGTGGTATGGAAATTTATCATTTTTCTTCTTATGTCTCATTATTTATGAATTTTTTGTTTCATGATCCATTTCATTTCTATGATATGTTGGTTTTTAAGTTGATAAACATAATACATCTCTGATGCTTTGTTTTGGGAAAAAATTCATAGTTTGTCCATATTATTCAGTTTAGAAATAATTCATGCTTACCCTTGCTCTTTCTAGCTCCTCACCTATCTGATCCATCCCACTCAAGAAACCCTAAATTTTTAGGTTTTCTACCTACCTTGCCCCATTGAATCTCTGCAACCCTGATCTTATTTTCCCCGACCCAGTCTCTTTGACCTAATTCACCCATCCAACAACCCAATTCAACAAAATCAAACCCCTGTACTTATACCTAGCCTAAAATCCTAATTCATTCAGCCTTCTTGGTTGTGATATTTGGAGAGATCCCTCTCCGATTTGATAGCGCTAGATACCAAGCCAAAAGATTGTTCTGTGGTTACCTCTGTTAGTATTTCTTCTTTAGCCTTATAAATTTGGAAGAGTGATAACATACTGGCATCGTTGTTGAGGAACGAAAGACTTATTTTCCCTGGGTGTATGACAAGAAACATTGGAATTTTATCCTTTGGATGATAGGGTTAAGTTTCAGAAAGTTTGATTCAATAATTGCAGTGCTAAGATTTTGGAGCTTGCTTCAAGAAGATATACCAAAGAAAATCCAAATCCTGATCCAGTTGATCTAGTAGATGATCCAAATAATATTTTTCAAAGGCATAGATATCAAACTACAAATATTCAGCCAAGACCAGTTCCATTGGTAAGATTTGTTTCTCTACCCGCTAAACTACTTTCTCTTGAAGATATATCGTATGATCTGAAATTTCAATTGTCATTGTTTAAATCTAAGTCTGGAACCTTTTTATCCGACATAGTCTTCAATCCTTTAAGACTATCTGAGGTCAAGTCATTGTCTAAATTATACCTTAGTCCTCTAAAAGATTGGTTTTTAGAAGAGATTAAACCCGAATCTAACCTTGACATCAAATATTGGATTCAATTCTACCATCAAGAAAAAATCCATGTCTCAACTCAACCTCAAACTCAATCAATTGTATTTTTTCATCTGCCCCTTCGACCTCATCATTGATACCTACTACTTTAGTACCTACAACTATTGTTCCACTACCTATTCAACCAATCCCTCCTGTTGTCACTCGGGCACTTCAATCAGCAAGAATCATGGCAAGATTTTCCCCACCTACCTTACCTACCCAATTGAATGATTTACCTCAGGGTTATGTAAGACTCCCCTTGTTTGATTAAAACTCTACCATATCTACAAGACAACATATTGTTAAGGTCACTAACTTCATAGACTTGGAGGAAGTTGATGTTGACAATGCAAAAATGAGGATTATCTAGAGATGTCAAATTTTGGGTTAGGTCCTTGATTGCTAATTCCATTGCCACTCCAGACCAGCTCATTGATTTATTTATAGCCTGGTGGGAAGTAAAGAAAAATCATTTATAGTTGTTTGTTGAGTATGATAACATTAAAATAAATCTTAATGAATCAATCCAAGATTTCAATACTCGCTTCAATATAATTTATAATGAAATTCCTATTGAGATCAAGCCTCCTCCAGGCTTAGCTATAATACATTATCTAGATGCATTTGATCCCAACATGGATTACCAACTAAGGGAAAGAAATCCAGCTACACTAGAGGATATGAAAAATAACGCGGTCAGTGTTGAAGCAAATATGTTGATGAAGAGAGCTAGGGCTAGAAATGAGAGAAGAGTTACTATTAAAGATGAACCATCCACCTCATATTTCGATGCTAAGATGGATAAATTGATAAGAACTATTGAAAGGATGGTTGACAGGATGTCCATCACTAAGAGACAGCCTGAGGTCAAAATTCCTAAGTACATATGTCAACAACAGCCTCAATTAAGGATCAATCAGAGAGAACAACAGGCTCCTGAATAACCACCACAACAACAGCAATAAATTAGGACACCCTTGGAGCAGAACTATTCTCAAGGAGAAGAAGAATATGACGACACAATTGTTGAGGAAAATATCCTTTTCAAAGCTGATGATCTGCCTATGTTTTTTTATTGAAGATGATTAGTATTTTGAAAAGAAAGATCAACCTAAAGACGAAGATTTTATCCATTCCAATGATCATGAATTGGAGACTAAATCAGATGATTGTCAGCAGAGGTACTTGAATGCACTTAGTTCACAAAATATGAATATTTCATTAAGGAGCAAAGTTGTGTCGGTTAATCCCATTCAAAAGAGAGCATCTCATCAGAAGAACACTCAAACAAGGCAGAATCCTCCAAGCAATCAGAGTAAGGGAAAATAATATGTAGTCACAAATCTCAATAAGCTAAATCATCCATCCACAAGTTCAACAAATAAGGAAATGGACAATTAGAAGAAATAAGTTCCATCAAAGGACCATGCTGGACAACGAGACATCATCATTAAAGAGGTAGACAAAACCACTCCATTTAGCCTGTAAATATAAATTTCAAAGTTAAAAGTGTTTATTCCTTTAATCGAGCTTGTTAAGAATAACCAGTATAAGTCCCATGTTTCCAAGATGCTTAAAGTAGATCCTTTGTCCGACATGGTCAATGTCGAATATGATCAGCCCGAACTCATTTTTGGTCCCGCTATTGACAGTTAATTAGAAGATAGTGAGGTTCCTCCTTTTCACTTGAGTCTAAGAATCCACCAATGCATTTTACATAATTCCATGTTGGAATTTGTAGCCTCCCAAAATCTAATGCCAAAAGCCATTATGGAAAAGTTGGGCCTTGACATCACTTGTCCCTACCATGAATTATATTCCTTCGATTCAGGTAGAGTCTGTTGTATTGGCCTTATTAAATATTTGGTAGTCTCCCTAGAGTATGTTCCATTAAAGAATGTTCTAATGGATGTGGTGGTAGCTTACAAACCACCACGGTTTAGCATCTTGCTATCAAGATCTTGGTGGGGGCGAATTACAAGGCACATTTCAATTAGACTTTTCTTATGAAACTATCCCTATTTTCGGGAAATTGAGAAAATTGTACCATGAAAATAAGATGAAATATATGATCACAAGAAAATAAAATCCTAAAAATCATCTGATAAATGTTGTACATATATATTTAGAGTCATTCATTTTGTTTAATGATAGCGGCTTTAATGATGTAGATATCTAGCTAGTAGATGAAGAAGATTTTCTAGAGATCCATAATTGCATTAGAGAGGTTATAGCAAAGGAAAAAGTGAATCTGCCTAGCTCATCAGAACAGCAATCAGATGAAGAAGTGAAAAATTCGAAACAACCATTGGATAAAGTGGAAGAAATTCCGGAAAAGCATGAAGAGACAGTTTAGAAAATTGAGCCAAAATAGAAATCAGAGTTTCAACACTTGGAGGATGAGAATGGTCTATGGTCCATGAAATTTTATGGTGCCTTGGGGAAATATGGGGTAGGCATTGCAATTTGGATCTGCAGCCCTTTTCATCAGTAGAATAAGGTCCCTACAAATGTTATATTGTGCTCTTACAAGTTAGCTTTTGATTGCACTAACAATGACGCAGAGTATGAAGCACTGATTACTGGCCTAAATATCTTGAAGAAACTAGGAGAAAGAAGGATTGATGTGTATGTTGATTTAGAACTTGTGACTAAGAAATTTAAAGGTGGCTGTTGAGATTCAACAAGATGATGAGCTTAGTGAAAAGAGTCACCTTCACTAAGTGGGCCCACAGGCTATTTTTGGCGCAAGTCTCTTTTTAGACTATGTCTATTTTTAGACATGATGATCATATTTCAGAAGTTGCAGGATGTTATTTGTGGATGGTTGGTCAAGTTGGAAAAATAGATGAAATTCTATTTTTAGAATATTGGGCGAATTCTATTTATATATCGTCAATCTAAAAATAGATGCATGTCAATTATTATTAGCTCTTAATAATAAGCAGACTCAATGGCAACTTATTCTCTTGGATCACTTCAGTTCAGTGCACAGATGTGGCACATCAGTTGACAGAAGGAATTATGCTAGTCCTAAGGGTTTACTAGAGCTAATGCATGGAGGACTCAGTTAGAACTCAAGTGGCAGAGTTATGACACAGTTGGAAGAAGTAGTTATGGAGTTGTATTCAGTTTAACTCAGTTAGACTTAGTTGAGCTAGTTGTATCTAGTCTAACTGAATGATAAACTAGTGAGAGTGGAGTGAATTAATTAGTTAATTAATTCACAAATAATAACTCATTAATCAACTGAACAAATACAACAGTTAACTACAGTGCATGTTAGTTCCAGTGGAGACCCAGTGGAGAGGTAGGTGAAAGGGTGAGATGGACCATTTGTTTGTGAGCTATGGTGATGCATTGATTCACATCACACACTGATAAGTGCCAGCTAGGAGTTCTTGTGATCAGGATGAAGAAAATTTCAGATTAATTGAGCTATTCTTTAAAATATTATGTGATGGATGTAGGCTGTGAGGTGGCAAGATCGGTGCATGGATTTGCAAGATTAGGCCTGTATAGTGTATGACGATTGTAATGTACTGAGAGCTTGTGATAAGCTTTGTATGTTTGTATGATATTTTCATATGATCTCCATGTTACATAATATATAGTTGGGGTTTTCAGCTTCAAGCTTTCCCGGTTAAAAACTGTGTTATGTGCGATTGAATATTTTTGTTTATGCTTCACATGTGTGTGCAATTAATTTTTCTGCAAAAGATTAACAAGTGGAATAGATTTAGTATCTTGCATAAAGTTAAATAGTGTGAGATCAGGTGGATCTTGGACATATTCATGCTTAGTGCATAAAATTTCTACATGGTCTCAGAGCATTTTTGATTGAAGATTTCAATTGTGAAGTGAGTTTGTGCTGGTGGACAATTCAAATTTGCCACAAAAGATTCTTGGTGCAGAAATCAAGTATACATTGAAATGTCTTTCAACGGGTTTAGATTGGAGTATGCCCTTGATGGGAGCTAGAACTACATAGCCTGGAAAGACAAGATGGAGGCGGTGCTAGAGGATAATGGGCTGAAGGATTTCATCGATAGCGATGTTCCTAAGTTGGGATCTAGCGATGCTGCATTACTTGATGCATGGCAAAAGAAGACTGCAAAGACAAGGAGGATTTTGTTGGAAGGTGTGAAGGACCATATTGTGTCCAGCCTTCATGGGAAAGCCACTCCATTCTTAATGTGGAAGTCTTTGACAGATTTGTTCCAAAGCAGAAGTAACCAGAGTAAGTTGGCACTTAAAGACAAGCTCAGAAAAATAAAAATGGAGAAAGGTGACAATATTCCAAAATACCTCACGAATTTTGTCCACCACAAGGATGAACTGGGAAGTGTGGGGGTTATTGTTGATGAATAATACTTGGTGAGCTTGGCTCTCCTTGGGCTTCTGAAGAGTCGGCATAGCTACGAAGACTCTGTCAATGGATGGGAGAAACTACCGGGATCGGAGCGACTTTGGTCGGATCTTGTGAAGGAGGAGATAAGGTGGGGTACCAGGGATGGATCTTCATCGAAGAATGAAGATGAATAGAATTTCACTTTGGCTGTCAAATCAAGGAAAGGGAAGGGGAAGAGAAATCCTTCAAAACACGGTGCTATAGGCAAGAAGTAGGATTTGTCCAAAGTGAAGTGTTTTCACTATCACGGGTATGGACATTTCGCCACTAATTGTCCATAGAAGAAGAAGAATAAGCAGGTTGTTGGATCTACAACTGGAGAGGCCTTAGCCTCACAATTTGAGCTGGATTTTTCCTTGATCGCATGCTTGGAATCAAGCTGCATGGGATCGGTGTGGTATCCTTACAGTGGTGCGTCTTTCCATATGACGGGAGACAAAGAGTTGTTTAGTGACTTAGAGGAGAAGGACCTCCAGATGCATATAGAGATGGGCGATGATGGTTGGCACAATGCGACTAGAATTGAGACCATTACCTTTTAGAGGGAGTCTGTTAATCCATTCTTGTTGAAGAATGTCATGCATGTTCTAGGTCTGAAGAAGAACTTGGTCTCAGTCGCAATGCTGGAAGACAAGGGTTATGATGTTTCAGTGAGGGAAAAGCCTTCCTTCAACAGCTATTTCACTGGACTTGGATTCACCAAGAGTGAGGCGGATGCAAACCTGTACCATATTGTCGTTGAGGGTAAGATTTTAATCATTGTGCTTTATGTTGATGATTTAATACTAACAGGGGATGAGCAGTTGATACACTCATGCAAGGAAGATCTTTCAAAGGAGTTTCAGATGAAGGATTTGGGCCTCCTTCATTTTTTTCTTGGATTGGAAATATGGAAGCGGGAAGGTGAAATGTTTGTGTCTCAAGGCAAGTATGCCTGGGAGATACTGGAGAAGTTTCACATGTAAGGCTGCAAGCCTATCGACACTCCTCTTCCAGGAAATTGGAAGAAATAAGATGCTACATCGGCAGAGGTAGTGGATGCCACTTTTTATCGACAATTGGTGGGTTCACTCATGTATTTAGTCAATAAAAGACTGGACATATTCTATGTGATGAACCAGCTTTCACAAGCGATGGTTAAGCCTACCAAGCTCTTTTTGAAGGCAGGAAATCATGTCCTGGGATATCTCAGGGGCACATCTGAGTATGGTTTATGGTACAGACAGACAGATGAGGTGAATTTGCATGGCTTCATGGATGCAGATTGGGAAGGAACACAACAGACAGAAAGAGCACATCAGGACGGATTTTCAGTATTGGATCTACGGCAGTTTCTTGGTACAGCAGGAAACAAAGATCTGTGGCACTCAATTCAGCGGAAACAGAATACATGGCAGCAATTTTAGCTGCATGTGAGGCTATCTGGATGAGGAAGATCCTAGTTGGTTTGTTTGGGTCACATTTAGATCCCATGGTGATTCATTGTGATAATCAGAGTTGCATTAAACTCTCAGTTAATCCTATGTTTCATGATAGATCTAAACATATTGATATATAGTATCATCATATCAGAGATTGTGTGCAACAAAAGATCATGTTGCTTCAGTACATTCCTACAAAGGATCAGGATGCAGATATTCTGACGAAGGTGCTCACCAGGAGCAAATTCGAATACCATAGAGGTAGAATTGGGGTGAAGGATAATCCCTATCTTGTTGAGAGGGAGTGTTGAGATTCAACAAGATGATGAGCTTAGTGAACAGAGTCGCCTTCACTAAGTGGGCCCGCATGCTATTTTTGGCGCAAGTCTATTTTTTAGCTATATATTTTAGACGTAGCGATATTATTTGATTTAGGAATTTTGTTTTACGGATGTTTGATCAAAGTTGGAAAAATGAGGTAAATTCTATTTTCTATAATATTGGCCAGAAGTCTATTTATAGATCGTCAATCTAAAAATAGATGCGTGTCGTTATTATTAGCTCTTAATAATAATCGAGACTCTAAGCAACTTATTCTCTTGGAGCACTTCAATTGGTGCCATGAGATGTGGCATCGGTGACAGAGAGAAGGAATTATATTCACGAAGGTTCATGAAGATAAATCATGGAGGACCTGGTTCAGAACTCAAGTGGCATAATTATGACAGTTGGAAAAAGTAAGTTATGAGTTGTATTAGGTTTAACTTCAAATTAGACTTAGTTGAACCTAGGTTAATATCGTCTAGCCGATTGATACAATAGTGAAGGTGGAGTGAATTAATTAGTTAATTAATTCATAAATATCGCACTATTAATATTTAAGAATACATTAGTTAACTACAGTGCATGGCAGTTTCAGTGGAGACCAGTGGAGAGATAGGTGAAAGGGCAAGATAGACTATCTGTTATGACTATAGTGATGCATTGATTGCATCACACACTCAGTGGAGATGCCAATGAGGATTGCACAGTCAAGGATGGAGAAATTCGAATTCATTTAGAGCTATTCTTCAGCAGATATTGCGCATTGGAGGCAGGCTAGCAGGTGGCAAAGATTGGTGCATGGATTTGCAAGATTGGGCCTAATTAGTGTATGATGATTGTACTGTACTGAGGGCTTGTGATAAGCTTTGTATGTTTGTATGAGATTTTCATATGATCTCCATGTTACATAATATATAGTTTGGATTTTTAGCTTCAAGATTTTCCCAGTTAAAAAAACTGTGTTAATTGCGACTGATAATTTTTGTTTATGCTTCACATGTGTGTGCAATTAATTTTTCCCCAAAATATTAACAAGTGAATAGATTCGGTATCTTGCATAAAGTTAAATAGTGTGATATCAGGTGGATCTTGGAAATATGCATGCTTAGTGCATATAATTTCTACAGTGAATATCAAGCTAACCATCCTTGAATGAGACAATATAGGAATGTTGTACTAGATATTTTGAAAAAAAATCAGGAGTGTATACTTACTGTGGTACCAAGGAATCAAAATATCATGGAAGATTCATTGGATAAATCTACGAGAAATTTTTAGATCCCCATATTTTCAAATAGAAAGTTTGAGATTCATGTGAAACACCGACCCACTGTTCCTGATAACTTGCGATATTGGCAGGTTTTATGGGATGATAAGAAAGTAAATAACTTTCTCCAAGCTGAGGAAGAATTTGAGAATTTTTCCATAGATTAAATTCATGATAAAGATGATTGGGATATAGAAGTAACTCAGATGGATATACTACAGTTGAAATACAACAATATTCGAAAAGGTCTCATACCTTTGGAAGAATTGTTTGACCAAGATGACATAGCAAGAAATCCTACATTGGCCTATGGAAAAGGGTGTTGAAGATGTAAAAATTAGGGCAGTCGAAAAACCAAATATGGTTACACTATCCAAGTCCTTATCTCTTGAGGTAAAGGCTGAATATGTTAAATTACTTTCTAAATTTTTTGATGTTTTCGCATGGGAATATGAAAATTTAAAGGTGTATGACAAGAACATCATTCAACACACTATTTCGATCAAGTCCGATCAAAAGCCCTTTCAGCAAAATTTGAGAAGGATAAATCCCAAATTGCTACCATCAATTGAGAAAGAGGTAAATAGACTTTTCAAGTCCGGTATTATTTTCTCGATCAGATTCTCTGATTGGATTTCAAATTGGTACCAGTAAGAAAAAATACTGGAGAAAGCCGACTCAGCATAGATTTCAGAAATTTGAACAAAGTGTCCCTCAAGGAAAAATATCCACTTCCAAAGATGGACCATATACTTCAAAGAGTTATGAGTTCTTCCCGGATGTCACTGTTGGGTGGCTATTCGGGGTACAACCAAATTTTGGTGCACAAGGATGATCAGGACAAGACAACATTTACTACACCTTGGGGCACATTAAAATATTAAAAAATGCGATTTGGTTTGAAAAATGCAGGGGCCACATTTCAACGGGCCATGGACATAACATTCACCAATGAAAAATATGTTTTCTTGGTTGTTTATATAGATGACTTGAAAGTGTTTTCACATTCTGATGATGAAAATTTGCACCATTTAATAATTTTTTTCGAGAGATGCAGGAAGTTCGTACTATCTCTCAACCCAAATAAAAACCTTTTTTCCATGGAGGAGGGAAAAATTCTTAGTCACATCATCTACAAGGATGGGATCAGGATTGACCCTTCTCGTGTTGAAGAAATTTAGTAGATTGATTTCCCTTGTAGCAAAAATCAAGTACAAGAATTCAACGGTAAGATGAATTTCTTACGTAGATTCATTCCTAATTTGGCGGAGCATATTAGAGAATTGACAAATATGTTGAAGAAAGATAATGGTGAGAAGTGGTCTGAAGATGCCCAAAAATCCTTCAACTCAGTTAAGTTTACCTTGACTACTACCCCAGTTTTGATAACTCTTGATTATACTATTGATTTCATAATACTCTTGTTTTCTCCTTAGCACACCATGGCAACAATCGTGATGCAGAAAAGGGATAAAACAGAGATACCAATTGCATTTTTCAGTCGCAATATCAGAGATGCATCCCTTCTCTACAACATCATAGAGAAATAGGCTCTGGCTTTGGTTAAAGCGCTGAAATATTTCAAAGTTTACACATTACATTCACATACTCTTGCCTGTGTACCTAATGTAGCTGTAAAAGAATTTCTCATGCAGATGGATCTAGAAGGTAGGAGAGGGATATGGATAGTAGTTTTACTAGAATATGACCTTGAGATCAAGCCTACCAAGCTGATCAAAGTTCGGGACTTAGCCAAGCTCATGGCTGAGTCAAAACTTCATGATATTGACATCAACTTGATTTTAGCCTTGTCTGAAAATGAAGAAGAAGTGAATCTCATTTAGGTATCCGATATGTTTTTGTCATCTCCATGATATTCTGATATTGTTTATGTTTTCCAACGCCTAAATCCTCATGTAGGCATGACTAAGAGTCAAGGCATATCTTTTAAACTCAATGCCTCAAAGTATTGCATACTGGACAATGCACTTTACTGGAAGGATCCCGGAGGTGTGTAGCTGAATTGTTTGGTCGAAGAAGAATCTAACAAAGATATGAATGACTTCCACAAAGGAGATTGTGGGGGCCACCTATATTGGAAGACCACAACCAATAAAATATTCATAGCAGGATATTATTGGCCGACACTTTTCGCAGATGTCTATAAATTAGTAATGAGCTGCCATGAATTTCAAGTTTTTCAGGGTAAGAGAAAACTTCTCCCATTACCTCTTCAACCTATAAGAGTACATGCACCATTTCAGCAATGGAGCCTAGATTTCATAGGTGAGATTCACCCAGCATCATCCACACAACACAAGTGGATATTGACAGCCACAGATTACTTTACAAAGTGGATTGAATCGATTCCATCCAGGCAGGCAACAGATTATGTCATCATTCAATTTTTAGAAAGTAATATTTTGGCCAGTTTTGGTTGTCCTACTAAGATTACCATAGATAGCACAACAACATTCAAGTATAAGAAGTTGACTGAGTTTTGTGACATATATAACATTAATTTGGAACACTCTACAACCTACTACCCACAAGGTAATGGATTGGTGGAGTCCTCTAATAAATCCTTGATCGGTATCATTAAGAAAATGTTAGAGGCGAATAAAAAGAATTGGCATAAGAAGTTTATTAATGCATTATGGGTAGACTGGGTGAGTAATAAGAAGTCTATTGGTATGTCTCCTTTTCAAATTTTGTATGGTGTTGATATTATGTTTCCTTCATCATTTGCAGTCCCAGCAATGAAATTGCTGCAAGAAGCAGGGACTGAGGAAAATAACATACGACGTCGTACTAATCAAATGATACACCTTCAGCAGACGATAGATGAAGCATTTCATAATACTTTAAAACTCCATGATAGGATAAATAATATCTATGACCGGAATACTAAGGAAGACAACTTCAAGGTTGGAAATTTAGTACTCCGCTGGGATGCAATAAATGAAGACAAGGGTAAGCATGGAAAATTTGAGAATTTACGGAAAGGGCCATGTCAGATTTCAGCTTGTCGGGGACATAATGCTTATTTACTTGAAGATATGAATGGAAAAGAGTGTTTAGGAGGACCATTCAATGGTAGGCTCCTGAAACACTATCTTTTCTAAAACAAATTTCTCGATCAGTTTTCCATTTCATTGTAAATATCAGATACATTTTCTACAAGTGTGAAGTAGAGAATCATTGGATTTCAGAGCCCAAAGTGAAGGCCATGGAGCTTCATTGATTTTCTTCCATTTTCAAAGTTTAGTTTTCAGTTAGGTAAGTCATTATTGAGTCAATTTTCAATCATTTGAGTTTGTCTTGAGTCAGTTTATTTTCTGATTTATCAGTTTATAGTCATGTTATTAGTTTGAATTTTTGACCGTATTGGCCCAATGGAAAAGGCACTGATCTACAAAATCCAGAGTTTTGTGGTTCTTGACACCTCTTTTAGAACTATCATCCCAAATAAGGCCAATGTTAGTGTTAGTATTTACATCCATCCATCTGTGATCAACATCCTCTTTTCATATCATTTTAGGAGTCCCACTTAGAAAATTTTATTCATTCCACTAGGTCATGCAAAAATTTACTCACTCATGGTAGCCCTAAGTCAAATATATTCACTTTTCCAAAATTTCCATTACTTGCTAGCTAAATTCCATACCTTCTTGACTGTACATCATCATAAAACTAATGTCATCATGAAAACTACTCTTTCAAAGTCTCATTATGTCTTTAGCATTTTTTCAAGGTTTCATTAGGTTTCTAGGGTTTTTTCCAAGGTCCAATAAACACACCATTTCCATTGCATAAAGCCAACAAAGTAAGAGAAGGAATAAAATAACATCTCTTTACCATGTAAAGATGATTTGCAAAGATGTAATTCTAATTCCAAATTTGTGATTTCCATCCTAGAATTTAATTTTTATTCCAAAAAGATGTAATTTTTATTTTTATTTGTAATTTTATGTCATTTAATATGTAATAATTACAAGGTTCCCAAGCTGCCAACTCAGATTTCCACATGCCAACAAAGCAAATATCAAAGTGCAAAGAGCTCCTAGTGCATCAAAATGATCAATTGTCAAAGGAAATAAGTCAAAATGAAAGGTATAGTTTCAAAGTTTTAAAGTGAAAACAAGAAGGAAAATTGGGTCCCAAAGCTCAAAACATCCAATCCATCAAGCATAAAGCCCATTCAAAGATCAAAATACATTCATTTTATCTCTATGTTATCAAGCCATCACTCACATAGCTAAAAAAATTTAAATTGAAATGTAAAAGGTCGAAATTCTTGGATGCGTTTCTCACCTAGAACAAGGCGCTGCGCATAGATCCGAGGCATTGGAGATAGAGCCAAGGCAATGCGCATAGAGCCGGGGCACTGTGCACTTGCCCAATTCCACTTGCAAGCTTCCAAACTTCGTGCAGATCCTCCAAACATTCAAAAAAGGTTTTTTTCTACTTCCTAAAAAGTAAGTAAGACATCATTATGTCCTCCTTTCATTTCTTAAGTGAATATTTCATGGTATCAAGATTTTCATGAGAAATATCTAGTTTTTTCAAGATAGAAACCTTAGTTTCACTTCCTAATCCCAAATTTGATCCTTGAAAACCCTTTTACCCTTCCCACATCACAATAAATCTTATCCCTACACCTATATCATTAAATTCCTATCCCAAAACCATTTATCCCCTAAACCCTAACACCTAGGTATTTAAAATTCCCAGGCTCCCAAATCCCGGCCATACCTATAATATAATTCCTATTCCCAAATCCTACAACATTTCTACTCTGTGTCACCTCCCTCAATCTAATAATCCCTTCCCGCATCTCCCTAATTTTTTCCATCCCATTACCCACTCCTTAAACCTACATTTCACTCCCAATTCATCTCCCTAGGGTTTCTAGCCAAGACACTATGGAAGAAGAAAACAAAGAATTCAATGAGGAAGAGGAAAGGGAAGAGAGGAGGCCACATAAAGGAGGGAAGAGCCTCAGACTTGAACCTATAAACACCAAAGAACTCATGGCCTCTCCCATGACTGTGACATGTTTCAAGCATGTAGGATGCTTTGACTTTTGTGAAAAAATACAAAAGGTCCAATATCACCCTGTTTTGAGCAGGATTTTCATCTATAATATTCATGATTACCAATTAAACCTTGCTGGTGTCACTTTCATAGTATTCACAACCATTATAGCATGTACAACTGGAATTCCAAACGTTGGTGAAAATGGTACAAGGCACAAAACTTGGAGAATCATTACTATGACACATATATCAAGCCAAGGTACAAGAATGAAGGAAAAAGGTTCTTTCCTTTCTCTTACCTCCTGGATAGGTATGCCCCCATGATGAAAATCATCATGAGGTACATTTCTTGTGAAGGAAGGTTCTCTAGACTCTACACCTACCATATCAGGTTATTAATGCTCTTCACAAGGGTCAAAATGCTTAACGTACCTTATTTTCTCTTCAGGGACATTGAAAAAAATGGCATACATTGTTCAAAAGAGAGATTATTACCACCAAATGAGAAGTATTTTTCACCACTCTATCATCAATATCATTGTCCTCCATCACCTCAATCAATTGAACATCTCATGGGACACTTTCATAGCTAATGACACCTTTACTTCTCCACCAATTCAACATGCTCAAATTGTGGCTCCACCATCTCATCCTTCCACATCCATTCCTCCATCTCAGCCCACAGTACCTACTTCTTCATCAGCTCAAATTACTTCACCCATTTCACCACCATCATCACCATTTCACACTCAGATTCGGTCATCTAGCATGGTTAAGATCAGTAAGCTTCAAAATACCAAAGTGTCTGAGATAGAGACATTGGAAAAAAACATATCAGAGAGGTCATAGGCAAGTGTTTGATCCAAAAATTGTGTAAGGGGCCTTGCCTTCTTCATCATAAAATTATGTAGACAAAGGAAAGCAAAACATGACAGAGGCAAATATTCAGGAAGAGATTAGGCATGAGGAGGGAAAGCTTCATGAAACAGAAATGGAGTTTGACCTTGTTGACTTGAATCAGCAAGATTATTGTGAGATCACTAACACAGTCATCAAGGAAAAATAGGTCAATATTAAAGAGCTAAAAACTAATCTTGATAGATCTAAATTTTCCATTACCTTTATTGAGTAGGAGAACCAATAGCTAAAGACCAAACACTTCATTGATGAAGTGAAATTCATCAAATCTCAAAGAGAGACAGAAAAATCTAAAGTATTGCTTGAAGAGACACTAGAAAAATATGGTATGCTAGATGAACCAGAAGAAAAAGTGCCAAGAAGAAGGCCCAGAACTAGAGGTTTTAGGAGAGCCCTAGATGTAGAAATGCAGAAAAAAAGGGGACTAGCATATGAGCTCACTCTTAATGAAAACTTTGTAGTGGTAATCAATGAAAATTGGGAGCAATGCCTTGATAGGCCTAACCAACATTTGAGAGGCTCCTAGAGAAATCAAGCAAGGATAATGATATTCAAAGAAATATGGCAAAGCACTATGCCAATAAAAACAAAATTGCAAGGTCAAAACTTAAACAAGCCAATGCAAAAATTGAAACCTTGACCATGCAAGAAAATAAAAGAAGGCTTGATATCCTTGCTAAAGCCTCACTCCATGCCTAATCCTCACCATCATCCACCATTCATCAAATTTTGGCAAGTTTTGATACTTTTCAGGCATATTTTGGTCAAAAGGAGACCACCATTGGATTCATAACAGAGAAAACATGCAATAAAACCATTTTTCTAGCCTTGTTTGGTCAAACTAGCAAGTGAAAAAGTCAAAAAACCTTCAAAAAAATCATAGTTCTGCCTTCTTTTTCACCTTGGTGCTGTGCATAGGGAAGTCTTGGGAGAGTCACTATTTGGGAGGTCAAATCAAGTCAACTCTGCAAACCAAGCACATATCTGGATAGCATACTGGATAATCTTTCCAATGAGCTATGCTGAACTCAGTTTGGACATCTATAACCCCCTCAAAACTCATCTTGAAGATGGTGTTGCACACCTAACATGGCGTTGTGCACCTAACACTGGCGTTGCACACCTGACCGATGTCTGATTTTTCTAATTTTTCTTTGCAATTTTAATTTTCACCTTGATAAATCATGTATATACTGATGTAATTGATGGAAGTAAATGTAATTATGATGTTTTTACACTTACCTAGGGTAAATACATTAGGTGAAAATTTTTGATGACATGTAATGAATCAGTTTGAAAAAATTGTGGGATGAGTCAGTTTGACCACCCTACACTCTAGGTATTCAGGTCAGTGTTTAGTGGAACTGCTCCTCCTCTCATGGATTCGACCCCTGGGGATGGGAGGAGTTGTGTTGAGGTCTATATCATGTACTCTTTGACTCATTTCATAGGTTGGACATTGTTGGATGTTGATTCATTAATCAGAGACTCTAGTGTAATCATTTTGGTAGGAAATTAATGAAAAGGTTGCAGTTATTTCTTTGGGATTCTTGCGGTATGGAAATTTAGCATTTCTATTCTTATGTCTCATTATGTATGAATTTTTTGTTTCATTATCCATCTCATTTCTATGATATGTTGGTTTTTAAGTTGATAAAAAAAATACATCTCTCATGTCCCAAAACCTTCATAGTTTGTCCATATTCTTCAGTTTAGAAAGAATGCATGATTAGCCTTGCTCTTTCTAGCTCCTCACCTATCTGATCCATCCCACTTTCTATCACCAAAGTGATCTTGATTGGCTTCTCATCAATCAACTCATTGTAACTCTTTCAAACCACTTCTAACTAAAGATTAGCCTCTTCAGTTTGAAAGGGATCTCTCAAATG
The DNA here is from genome assembly GCA_034641835.2 of Pinus albicaulis. Lineage (NCBI taxonomy): Eukaryota > Viridiplantae > Streptophyta > Pinopsida > Pinales > Pinaceae > Pinus > Pinus albicaulis. The sequence continues at coordinate 1,126,147,779 of CM076572.1, read as the reverse complement.
GGGTTTATGATTTTGAATAAGGATAATACTAGATGGCTAACTCTATGAATTGTAACTTGGTTTTTGTATGATTGTACGTTGAAAAATGAAGGCTTGCTACCATTGGACTATGGAGTCAACATCAGTACTCTTAATTATAATCTTTCTTCACATGGAAGCTGAGGCAGATAGAGGTCTTTAATCAAGATGATTCACACACACAATATAAGGAAAACACAGTAATTTCACACCTAAAGGAAGTCAGAGCATAATAGTATGAATTCAGAGTAATTAGAGATAAACTCCACTATAAGTGATTAGACATAAAGATACATAGCAACAACACATTAAACACCTCATGAGAATCTCAGGTGTGGAAGTAGAATGTCACTGTATATTACTAATAATGGACAAAAACATACAAGCAGCAATTTGGTGCAATATTCTCCAACCCTTTGCTCTTCGATGTTTAGTCTATAAATAAACATTCTTTACAATGTAGATGATATATATAGCTATTTTTATCTTTTAATTCTACTCTGACACCTATCATAACTGAAACTATTAACTTGAAACATAAAAAGGACAACTTTCCTTCAAGAAAACAAACTCCTAATAGGACTCTATCTCCTATTTATTACATTCATTTTTCCTATCAGTGAAACAGTTACATAATGAATATCACATGCTCGAAGGACAAATCACCATCACTTTACACAATTAAAACATCCCTATATGTATGGAACATACTCCTATTTTTTAGGGATGGATAACCTTCACTTTAAACGTTGTTTTAACTGTTGAGCTCGTTGTGTGACACTTATTTTGAGAAATGAGTCTCTGCTGATATGTTCCACTAATATGATGGAGGTCTCCAACTGGCTAATGTGCTGTTGGAGTGCTCAAAATTCTTCAAAAATCTCCTCGCTATGAAACAGTGCAGTTTAGGCAATTTCATAGCGAGTTTTAGTAGCATATGAAAACTTGTTTTTCCATCTATCTCTTTGACTCCTTTGTTGTTCCAACACCTTTACTATGCCAAGACACCTTGCAAAAAATCAATCTCCCTCCATAATACTTGAAAAAACTGAGTTTTAAGGAAAAAATGCACCGACAGGAATTTTCATAGCATTTTTCTGGCCTCAAGCCCAAGGTACACTACGAAACTATCCAAAAAACCAGAATTTGTTGAGTTCAAGATTGTCTTCAAAAATTGATCTCCAGAGGTAAAATTTGGGTACTTTGTAAGTCATGAACCTCATCAAACATATTCCAACTCAATTTTTTACTCCTATGGTGTTTCATCTTCATCTACAATCAATTGGTTGATGGGCTCTTCTACCATTGTCATCTTCATTCATTTCTTTTCTAACTCCATTTGAATCAAATCCAGTTTCTCCAAAAGATCTTCCACTTAATATTTTAATGCTATGTTTTTTATTGTAAGTGAAAGTTTATCCTTTCGATGTGTTTCACCTCTCCTCTTAGTGGCTGAGTCCATTTCATCAACTTTTCTGTATTTTCCAAGGTTTTTGAAACACTTGTGACTTGTTCTTCACATATTTTCCTCATTTTTTCAAATTGAACCTTCTCAGCTCTGTGTTTCTTTGCCTCCAGCTTTAAAACTGTTATATCTTTACATGCTTCCTTCAACTGCTCTTTGAGAGCTTCTATTTCTAAATTTTCAATCATTTTCTCTTTTCCCTTTCTTTTCTTGATAACCAGTTCCTCCTTTGCTGGTGAAGACAAATCTATGATGCTTATTGGCTAGGCAACTTCGTTGATTTTCTAAGTCTCTTTTCTTTCCATGACCTTCCTTGCATGTTTTTTCATTGGCTTCCTTGGTTGAAATATGAAACCAGCATCATCACCTGCAAAATTTAGTTTTTTAGCAGTCTTACCTTTCTTCAGCTTTCTTCGTCCATCTTCAATGCCTTGATCAGATTTCACAATGGGTGACTCTTCAATGTCAATTTCATGAAGGATATCCTCCAAATTTCCTTTAGCCAATGTCTGGCTCCTAGTGACTCTCTTGCTGCCTTTTTTGCTGACTGTATGCTTCTTTTTTTCAAGTGCTGCTTGAGGTGTGTCAGTCTACTGCAAAGGTTTTGTTTCCATGTCCACTTGTTCTGCAGGAGATGATCTATTTTCTTCTTCAAATTATTCTGCCATGGCTGGTGATGAAGTGGTTCTAGGTTTGGAGGCTTTCTTTGGAGTGACCACATCAATTTCATAGCCACTCATGAACAAAAATGAAATCTAATCTCTGTCTAACCTCCTAAATTCTTCTAACACTAAAAACTTAATTATACCATGATGAAAAATAGATGTCTCATTTCCTTTTGTCTTGATTTGAAACTTATCTGACATTTTCCCTACACTTTTGTATAAATAGAAAGGCAGGTCAAGTGACCTCTTACCTACAAAATGCAAAAGAATTCTGAGATGATAGGAGTAGACCATGTGAAACCTTCCTTCACAGGTAAAGTACTTTTGAATGACCATCAATAGCTTTACATAATTCTCCTTCATGAAACTCCTAGGGATAGCATTTGTCAAATCAACTTCACTATGTTCTTGCTTGATAAACTATTTGCAATCCTGCATTATGAATTTGATACCTTTAAACCACTGTTCGACTCCTCTAGGAATTCCTGTAGCTAAGGATATGCTCTATGGTGTCACTGTAAGGTTCAGAATTCCAACCTTTGATGTTGTTCCTTTGAAGATGGTGGAAAATCCTTTGAAACCTGTAAATGAAACCCCTGCAACATCTGATAGAACTGCAAGAAGCCAATCCTTAACGTCCATGCCAGTAGGGTCTTCATTGAGTAATTTCATTTCCATGGGCTCATACCCGTGACAATCGCCACCCTTATTTGTTTTCCTTCTTGCAGCCATGGATGCTTTATAATATTCACTGCCTCACTTATTGATGACACCTACAAAGTTCAAATTTTCCAGCAACTTGCTTGGCTCGATGAAGTTGATCTCCAGGGATCGACTCACATGCAAGGATAAAGTTCAATATGAAAAAAGGCTAATTAAGGTAAGGTTTAATGGTTTAACTGACAGCTCAAGATTCAATCATGACACATACAAGCCAAAAAAGTAATGATGACATCAAACACGGCTATGTACATTTGAATTTACCATAACAACCTTGAATGACCTCTACCCTTACTGCTCTAATTACAAAATTACACCTCATACAATTCTGACAAGTCAGGTTAAAAAACAGATTTTCATAGCGAAATTAGTTAAGCCTCTAACAGATTCGCTACGAAACTATTAGGCAGTTTCGTAGCGAAATCTATTGTTTTCCTGTGTAAAATGCTACGAAAATCTGAAAAAGTGATAGATGTGCCCTTTTTATTTTGAATACATGGGAAATGAAAACTGACACCATATGTGACTGATTTGACTGAAATGGCATAAATCAATGTGATCCTAAAACTTAGGATACACTTAAAAAATGCAAAAAATTTCCTATACCACATTAAAATGGATTAGGAGACCTTATCCCTTTGGTGAGTGTCCTATATGACCCTATCAAGAAATGTTTCACAACTTAATGAGTGATAATACCACTCAAGAAACCCTAATGTTTTAGGTTTTCTACCTACCTTTCCCCATTGAACCTCTGCAACCCTAATCTTATTTTCCCTTACCTAGCCTCTTTGACCTAATTCACCCATCCAACAACCCAATTCAACCCAATAAAACCCCTGTACTTATACCTAACCTAAAACATTAATTCATCCAACCCTATTGGTTGTGATTTATGGAGAGATACCTTTTTGGTTTGGTAGGGCTAGATACCAAGCCAAAATATTGGTCTGTGGTTACCTCTTTTTGGATTTCTTCTTCAGCCTTAGAAATCTGGCGGAGTGATAATAGGGTGTAAATGAATTCAAGTTGCTAGGCTTTTCTAATGGTGTCTTCCTTTGAGGTTGGTCTTTTCGTCACCGCGTCTTTTGAAATATCAATGGTGAGGGTTTTAAAACATAAGTCCAACAACACTCTGTTGTCGAATTTTTCTTTACACAAACTATCACGCCACCACCCTTCATGGAGATGGTTCGATATATGGATGATTTTTGTTTGTCTGAAATGTGTCAGAAGTTCCATTCCTGAGTCATGATGAATGGGGAGCTAGAAATATGTGAGGAATGAAATAACGAGGGTGCTAAAGGTTCCATGTGATGCAGGCGTCTTCTCGACATACCATTTCTCTGTTGGCCCTATGAGGGTGCATTGAAATAGTCTCAGCCGAATGGTATCATCAATGATATTATTCGATGAACAACACAGGTGGAAAATCATTATATGGTTTTCAGGGTCATCTGCCTGCTTCCTTTCAATTGTTGGGATATCAGAAGGGATCTTTGTGGGCATGGGGGGCCAATTAAGGCCATGTGTAATGGGGCAATTTTTTAGCTTTGTTAGATCTGGAAGATTTAATGATGCTAAGAAGGGTAACTTGAATTTACTGCCATTGTACTATGTTGAGAAAGATATTTTGAATATGTTGGTTTAGGGGAGGTGTCTGGGGAATGTTACCTCGTGGAGTACCCTAATGGATATTCTACTGACTCCTTGGAGGGGTAGCTACCTTTTGACCTCGAGGGGTCTTCGGAGGAGTTTAGTGTGGTGACCCTATTGGGTTTTCCACTAGTGTTGTGGTTGGTGACCCTTGGTTTTTTCCAATCAAATATGCCTTGATAAAGGATGTTCTGATAATGATGGCAGTGTGACATCCTTTCCACCTGAATGGTGGGAGGGCTGAAACTCCTCCCTTTAATGGGGGGAGGTTTAAGAAACGCCTAGATCGACGAGGTTTTTTTGGGTCCCATATGATGTCGATTGTAGAAATTATACAAACAATATGTATATCGATGGATTCAATCTAATCATGCAATACACTAGATCAAAATACTAAATCCTTCTATAATTAATTTGAGAAAAATAACAATGATCCCACAATCACACCAAGTAAGAGAAAGAAGCAAATCAATTCACAACACAGATATTTTTCCTAGTAAAAGCTTGCTGCTCAAAACCCCTCTATCTATAATGTATAATGAACCAAGGAATCATGAAACAATTATAATGCACTCTTCTCGCAAGAGTCTGTTGCACTTTGCTAATTGTCTCACACTGATCCAAATAAAATCGGGCCAACAGTTAGCCTATTCTCAGCATCTCTTCAGCCTTCCTTTCTCATGCAATTCATTAGGAATGTAATCCTTTTTCTTTAGAAATTTCATCCTTCCTTGACTACGCAAACATCATGGTCAATACTATTTTGTTTTAATTGCATCTGTGCAGTTTGCTAAAAATACAACTAATAGTTAACTTCCCTTTAACCTCTGTCTCAATTGGGTATTCATCAGAACTGACATGCATGCAAATATTAACAGTAAATCATCATCCACTTGACAAATCACTACATGTGAATTAAATTTGATTTAATTCACTTGACCTCTCACTAGTGCAAAAATCAGTTACAACTAGTTAGACTGACTTTAACTCACTTAACCAGGTTAACTAATTACGCATGCATTAAAATAATGAACTAACTGTAACATGGACTCAAAAACTAATAGAATCACTCTACATGCCTCACAAACCATCCTCAACTCGAAATTCATGAGCTAACTGAGTCTATCACACTCAGTTAACTATTACAAGTGTTTATGAAATAAGATTACAATTTATTGTCCAATTTAATTAGGGGAAAATAAATTAGGCACATTTCCAATTTATTTAATAAATTGGCTTGCACACTAATGTATCACAAGGACCCATCACTGTGTGACATATGGTCCCAAACTAGTGTTTTTTCTATCATGTTGTTTCTGGATGCCAATTTCACTGTTCCCTGTTGTTATGCTCCTATAACAATAGGTGTCATATTTCATGATTGACTTGATGAGCTATGCAATATGTTCATACCTTTTCTTGTTGCAAAGGTTTTCCATATTCTCAAAAAATCAAAAAATTTAAAAAATGTAAAGAGGGTATACCCTAAAACAAAATCAAAGGGTGAAAAGAATAAAAATGGCCCAAAAAAGTAAAAGAAAATGAACCCTACCAAAAGAAAGGCCAAGGAAAGTGTGCGAGTCTAAATGCCACTACTTTTTGCTATGATGTAATAATAAAATTGTGTGCAACTTGTATTCTATGCCACAATTTATGAATAGTCAAATAGTTAAAGCTTGGCTAGTTCATCTTTCAATTTTATGTTTTAGAGATAGAGAATAAAATCTGACCAAACTATTTAATCTTGGAAGATAAGTAGATAGGTAGAGTAAATAAAAAGAGCTCAACAGTTTAATCTGAGCCCTTGGATGTAATAAGGTTAGAATTAGATATATTTCCATATGTAAAAGAAAAAGTGTGATAAGGGTTTGCCAGTTTAAGTGCACCCTAATAAAGAAGAAAAATGGTAGGGTAAAGTAGGGAGGGTAGGTAGATGGTGTTGCAGAATTACTTGTGATGGATAATGTCTTTAGATGTGTTAATTTTTACTTTTATCACAAGTATAAGACAGACATTTCACTTGATGCAGTTCAAGCAAGACAAGGTTAAATAACTAACTTCCATTCACATTTTTCCCTAAAGATTTCACTAATTCCCCCTGAAGTATTAAGGTCTTTGAAAATTAAAGGGGCTCAGAGCATTTCTCTGACTTTTGGAGGGACCGAACCCTCGGTCCAATGATTTAAGAGCCTAAGTACTTAGAATCATCCATAAACCATTCATTTGATTTCATAAACTCATTTACTAAATGTAAATTCCTACTTTACTTAGGAAAATACATAACAACACCTAAAAAACCCCCTTTTTTTTTCATCTTTAGCCTAAGTTTGAATATATACGTGAAATGTTTTAACTTGGCGCTTTTCATTTCATGGTCATATTAACTTTAATACATAGTATATAACACCCAAATAAATTTTCACCTTTTTCCCGTATTATTTTAATAATTCCCAATTAATATAATATCCCACCCGTTGGTTGAAAAATAACCATATAACTTTAATTAATTGGTTGAATTTTCAATTAAATAAACTCCACCGTATAAAGGAATTAATTAACTCTCCAGGTTAATTAATAACTTAATCCGTCAATAGAAACGCCCCCGATGCAATTAATTCATAATAAATCACATTGGGCCCGCTATATTAAATCCCCGCCATCTCGCCTTCCCGATGACCGTTCGATCAATCAATCCAAGATCACCGGTTATAATCCATATCGCTGGCCATCCTCGTCTGAACGATAACGTGCGATGGCCAAGCAGTTTTCTGAACAGTCTCGTGCCACGCATCATTCATCGTATGGAATCACTCGCCCTTCGCCTAATACCACTTAACTCCAAAAGCGGTGCGATCACATACCGCTTACCGCCTCCCACTAACGAAAAAACTTCACATCGTCAAGTCAGCACCATCTGTCCACTGTTCATTCAAAGCTTACCCGCCAATATCAACCGTTTACCCATTTAAACACAAACACCCTAGTGTTGCTCATTTTCACCTGATTGTGCAGTAAAACCCTTTGTAACCCAGCTGCGCCACCTGAAGCCTCTGTTAACCAATTTGAGCATGGTTTACCTCCCAAAAATCATTCTAGATTCACTCCACAGACCTCTCAAAATCAAATGAAACATTTTCGACCTCCCCTGCAAACCAATGCTTTCTTAACAATTTGTTTTGTTTTACAGGTGATTAGAAGACCACATCCCTAGATAAACAGTCTTAATACTAGTCATAAGAATTTTTTACTCCAAGAGTGTTATCAAATCTATTCAAACAGAGATGGAAGATAAAACATACAATTGAAAGACAATAAAAGGAAACAAGATATTAAACGATTTACTGTTGAAACGGACAGTAAAAACATAAACTACACATTGAAGGTAAAAGGACACAGTAAAGAACAGTTAAAGAGTATCAGGATTAAAGAGTATCAGATTGAAAACCAAGTCAAGTAAATCAGCTAGCATGAAGATAAACAGCAGCGAAGCTAGTTACAAAACAGAACATACAAGTTCATGACAAAGTGAAGACAGATAAAAAATAGAGCGGTAAAAAGTAAACAGTAAATAGTGAAAGTAAACATGAAGATATTAAGGGTTAAACAAATATGAAAACACTTTCACCAGCCACAATTAATTTTATCCAAATTAAAAGTGAAAAACAATCAAAAGAAGTTTAAGGTTAAAAGATGAAATTAGAGCAAAAATGGTACATTCTTCAAAAATTTCCTGTTTAAGTCATAGTTTTGCAGAAACTATTGTGATCAATCCAAGATTAATTTTTCAAAAATGAAGGAGGTTTACATTCTTAAGTGGAAAATATACAAAAACCTCTCTCACTTTTCTAACATCTATTATGGTTTTGGAAATATTAAACAATGTTGGAAAGCACTTTTTGTAGAAAATTCCAGTTAAGTCATCATTTTGAAAAGAAGATTGTGGCCAATCAGAAATACATTATACAAAAATGAAGGAGGTTTTTTATCCTAAGAGAACCATCTACAAAAACCTATCTCACATTTTTCACAGTGATTTCAGAATCATAGATACATGCACATCTTTACAGGTTATTGTTCAGACTCTGTAAAACTCTGTTTTACACATATTTTTGCAGAGCCTATTGTGCACAGCGAAAGAGGAATTTTAGGAAACTGAAAGAGGTTTATCTCAAAAACATATTTATCCACAATAACCACTTTAATTTTTTACATATATATTTAGGATTTAGAAATACAAAGATATCATTGGACCCCAAGTTTGCATAATTGTTGGAGCAGAATGCACAAAGAAAAGAAGCAGTTAGTGACTTGGATACCTCATCGTCAACTAAGAGTTGGATAAAATTCGAAGTATCTTATTTTTCATCACCTATCCATAACAAATAGTGCCAAATATATGCATTATTTTGAGTGTCCTTTACTTAAGTTCTATTTATGTAAAACAGTTGGAGAGATTTGTGAACTAATCTTGATATTTTTTCAAGATATTTTAGTTTAGAATTTGTATAAATAATTCACTCTTGGAAGTATTTTGGGGTGGATTCTGAAAATTTTCTGTAACATTGACTATTTTGGAATATAGTGCTATTGGAGATATTTTTTGTGGCTAAGCTGGATGATGAATTGAAGCGAAAGACTTTTTGCAGGATTCATGTGTCAGACTACAGATCAATAAGTCATCTTTCTCTTGTGCTTTAAGTCTTTATATTTGTTTATTATATCACTGTGTTTCATTTCTGAATGATCAATGAAAAGGAGTAAATCATAAATTGCTTAAGTGTAATCTGATTTTAATCATTTTTATTCTAAATGTTTTCTTCTAAACTGGTTTTAAACAGCGAATTCTTAATTGCTCTTGTTTTTCTAGTTCAATCATTTTGATTATTTAATAAAGAATACTTAATTTCTCTTTGTTAATAATCACTCAATTTTCCCTCTTATAAATGTGTTGAAAGATTCTTAATTGCCTTTCATCCATTTAGATTCTGCTCCATTTCACTTTAGATCTAAAATTGTTCTCTGTTTGATTATCTTGCCCTGTGAAACCATCTTTTGTGTAAAAAATTAATCCAGTAAAGCCATCTTTTCGACTCCATAGCCCAATGGCCTGAATTACTCAATCTTGCCCTCAGCTATCGAACTCCACCACCCAAACTCAAACAAAACCCTTGGAATTTATAACTAGCCTAATATTTTCTCAAACAAAGCTAAATTTTACAGAGAGAGCCCTCTCTGGGTACAGATTGGCTAGATTTTGTACCTAAAAGTTGGTTTATGGTTACCTCGGACCCCTTTCCTCTTCTCAACAATTTCAAGGAAAATATGAGTGATAACATAGTGGCGACTCCACTAGGGATCTGAATAATTTACTTGCTACTATTATTCTTTATAAGCTACAGACGGAGCCTAAAGTTAGCCAAGTAGCCTTTGAAAGTGCTCTTGCTCTGCAATTGCACAAGTAAATAAATGTTGCTTCAGTCTATCTCTGGTATAGTTTATGAACTGAACTTTGGTTCAAATACTTGATCAGTTCCTCTTGTCAAAGAAGTATCTAAGAAAATTTAAATCTCATATCTAAAGCCTCTTAAAGAAATCATAGAAGTTGTTTTGAAAATTTATAAAAAAACAAAATAATCATAAAATACTCAAAATTTGGTTTTTTCTTCAGAATTTTTTTACAGGTTTAGATCTGATCTATGATGGTGGATAGGGATCAGACACACAAAGGTTAAAATCATCCACCTGGTGACTCCAAAATCAATTTCACTACTAATACTCCACTGGAGGAATGAACCTGAAAGAACAATATGAAAAATATCAGGCTTTTAACTTGGATTGTTATCCAAGACATTATGTTCTTTCTAAATTGATAGAGTTTTCCAATGTATATTGTATTTTAGAGAAGATCTTAGAGTATTTTTTAATTTATCTCTTTTGAAAATTGTAAATATAAAATCTCCATGCACATTTGAGCATCATTCTTCGGACTCTTTTGATATCATTTTCCAATCAAGACACTGTTGATCAAAGATCCAGAGCTTCAAGTTTTAGAGCAATTCCACAACCAAATAATTCATATTCCAAAGCATTAATAGTGATACAGGATGACAGGGTCTGTGGAAAATCTTTCATTTGATGAAATTTTAAATGAATTCAAGGATGAGTTATCAAAATTTCAGCTTGATGAAGATTTTTTAAGAATTGTATTTATAATTGTCAAAATAATAAAATACTCTCATGAAACTAAAATGTGTTTTCTTAATTTAGTTGTTGAAAAATATGAAAATGAAATTAAACTTTTGCATTCTCAAATTCAGTCATATAATTTTCGAGATCCTAAAGAATTCTTACAAAATCTTCCTTCTCCAAACCATGAGGAAATTGTACTACCTTTTGATTTGCAGATTGAGGATGATTATGCTTTCAAGAGAAAAACTGAAGAATTAGTTGCAAGGTTTAGTATTGAGGATACAGTTGATAAATTAGACAATGAAGGCCCAGAAGAAACTATCACACTTTATGCTTTTGTTGATCCTATAGCAAATTATATAAAGGTTCTTCTCAACTCAAATTATTTAACATGTTTTCTCTATGAGGACCAAATACATCAGTAGTGGCCTTTATATATCACAATTTCGATTATGTGGTTACATGATCAAATTATGCTTCTGATTTCACTGACAATCAGTCAAGCAGTTCATTTGTTTCTGCAGTTGATTGATTGGCTTCATTGGAATTTTTGTATTATTTAATTCAACCTAATTTTAAATAATATAGAGTAGGTAGGATTTCAGTTTGATTTAATTCAGTTTTCAATATATTATGAAATAAATCCTAAAATATTTGAATCCAATCAAAAGGCCCTAAGATCTTGATGATTTACTAATTTGTTTTGAAGGTCACAACACCTTTTAGTTTCAGGTCAGATCTCAAGTTATGCAGGAAAAGGTTAAAAATATTTTTGATAAAAATACCAAGACTGAAGATTCCCACCTAAGTTACAAGTTGCTCAAGTGGGATTCAAGTAGGAAGAATAAAGTTTTGGTGTTGATTGGATAGTAACTTGCTGGAGTTGAAGCCCAAAGAGAAGGCCCTAAGCTTCACAAGTGTTACAGTCATACATACTATAAAGCAACCAGCAGAAGGAGAATTCAGAGCACGGTCAAACTCATTTAGAAGGCCATCTGACCTGTTGTTCTTGACTTTCCACCAGGAAAATCCATCCCCAAGTGGAGCCAGTGTTATGCTCCTATAACAATAGGTGTCATATTTCATGATTGACTTGATGAGCTATGCAATATTTTCATACCTTTTCTTTTTGCAAAGGTTTTCCATATTCTCAAAAAATCAAAAAATTTAAAAAATGTAAAGAGGGTATACCCTAAAAGAAAATCAAAGGGTGAAAAGAATAAAAATGGCCCAAAAAAGTAAAAGAAAATGAACCCCACCAAAAGAAAGGCCAAGGAAAGTGTGCAAGTCTAAATGCCACTAATTTTTTCTCTGATGTAATAATCAAATTGTGTGCAACTTGTATTCTATGCCACAATTTATGAATAGTCAAGTAGTTCAAGCTTGGCTAGTTCATCTTTCAATTTTATGTTTTAGAGATAGAGAATAAAATCTGACCAAACTGTTTAATCTTGGCAGATAAGTAGATAGGTAGAGTAAATAAAAAGAGCTCAACAGTTTAATGTGAGCCCTTGGATGTAATAAGGTTAGAATTAAATAGATTTCCATATGTAAAAGAAAAAGTGTGATAAGGGTTTGCCAGTTTAAGTGCACCCTAATAAAGAAGAAAAATGGTAGGGTAAAGTAGGGAGGGTAGGTAGATTGTGTTGCAGAATTACTTGTGATGGATAATGTCTTTAGATGTGTTAATTTTTACTTTTATCACAAGTATAAGACAAACATTTCCCTTGATGCAGTTCAAGCAAGACAAGGTTAACTAACTAACTTCCATTCACATTTTTCCCTAAAGATTTCACTAATTCCCCCTGAAGTATTAAGGTCTTTGAAAATTAAAGGGGCTAAGAGCATTTCTCTGACTTTTGGAGGGACCGGACCCTCGGCCCAATGATTTAAGAGCCTAAGTACTTAGAATCATCCATAAACCATACATTTGATTTCATAAACTCATTTCCTAAATGTAAATTCCTACTTTACTTAGGAAAATACATAACAACACTTAAAAAACCCCCTTTTTTTTTCATCTTTAGCCTAAGTTTGAATATATACGTGAAATTTTTTAACTTGGCGCTTTTCATTTCATGGTCATATTAAATTTAACACATAGTATATGACTCCCAAATAAATGTTCACCTTTTTCCCGTATTATTTTAATAATTCCCAATTAATATAATATCCCGCCCGTTGGTAGAAAAATAAACATATAACTTTAATTAATTGGTTGAATTTCCAATTAAATAAACTCTGCCGTATAAAGGAATTAATTAACTCTCCAGGTTAATTAATAACTTAATCCGTCAATAGAAACGCCCCCGATGCAATTAATTCATAATAAATCACATTGGGCCCGCTATATTAAATCCCCGCCATCTCGCCTTCCCGATGACCATTCGATAAATCAATCCAATATCAACGGATATAATCCATATCGCTAGCCATCCTCGTTCGAACGATAACGCGCGATGGCCAAGCGGTTTTCTGAACAGTGTCGCGCCATGTGTCGTTCATCGCATGGAATCGCTCGCCCTTCGCCCGATACCACTTAACTCCAAAAGCGGTGCGATCATGTACCGCTTACCGCCTCCCACTAATGACAAAACTTCACATCGTCAAGTCAGTGCCATCTGTCCACTGTTCATTCAAAGCTTACCCGCCAATATCAACCGTTTACCCATTTAAACACAAACACCCTAGTGTTGCTCATTTTCACCTGATTGTGTAGTAAAACCCTTTGTAACCCAGTTGCGCCACCTGAAGCCTCTGTTAACCAATTCGATCATGGTTTACCTCCCAAAAATCATTCTAGATTCACTCCACGGACCTCTCAAAATCAAATGAAACCTTTTCGACCTCCCCTACAAACCAATGCTTTCTTAACAATTTGTTTTGTTTTATAGGTGATCAGAAGACCACATCCTTGGATAAACAGTCTTAATACTAGTCATAATACTTGTTTACTCCAAGAGTGTTATCAAATCTATTCAAACAGATATGGAAGATAAAACATACAGTTGAAAGACAAGCAAAGGAAACAAGATATTAAACGATTTATTGTTGAAACAGACAGTAAAAACATAAACTACACATTGAAGGTAAAAGGACACAGTAAAGAACAGTTAAAGAGTATCAGGATTAAAGAGTATCAGATTGAAAACCAAGTCAAGTAAATCAGCTAGCATGAATATAAACAGCAGGGAAGACAGTTACAAAACAGAACATACAAGTTCATGACAAAGTGAAGACAGATAAAAAATAGAGCGGTAAAAAGTAAAAAGTAAACAGTAAACAGTGAAAGTAAACATGAAGATATTAAGGGTTAAACAAAGATGAAAACACTTTCACCAGCCACAATGAATTTTATCCAAAGTAAAAGTGAAAAACAATCAAAAGAAGTTTAAGGTTAAAAGATGAAATTAGAGCAAAAATGGTACATTCTTCAGAAATTTCCTATTTAAGTCATAGTTTTGCAGAAATTATTGTGATCAATCCAAGATGAATTTTTCAAAACTGAAGAGGTTTATGTTCTTAAGAGGAAAATATACAAAAACCTCTCTCACTTTTCTAACAGCTATTATGGTTTTGGAAATATTAAACAATGTTTGAAAGCACTTTTTGTAGAAACTTCCAGTTAAGTCATCATTTTGCAAAGAATATTGTGGCCAATCAGAAATACATTTAAAAAAATGAAGGAGGTTTTTGTTCCTAAGAGACCCAGCTACAAAAACCTATCTTGCTTTTTACACAGTGATTTCATAATCAGAGATAAATTCACATCTTTACAGGCTATTTTTCAGACTCTGTAAAACTCTGTTTTACACATATTTTTACAGAGCCTATTGTGCACAGAGGGAGAGGACTATTAGGAAACTGAAAGAGGTTTATCTCACCAACATATTAATCCACAATAACCTCTTTAATTTTTTACATATCTATTTCGGATTGAGAAATACAAAGATATCATTGGACCCCAAGTTTGCATAATTGTTGGAGCAGAATGCACAAAGAAAGGAAGCAGTTAGTGACTTGGATACCTCATCATCAACTAAAAGTTGGATCAAATTCGAATTATCTTCTTTGTCATCACCTATCCATAAAAAATAGTTCCAAATATATGCATTAGTTTGAGTGTCCTTTACTTAAGTTCTATTTATGTAAAACAGTTGGAGAGATTTGTGAACTAATCTTGATATTTTTTCAAGATATTTTAGTTTAGAATTTGTATAAATACTTCACTCTTGGAAGTATTTTGGGGTGGACTCTTAAAATTTGCTGTAACATTGACTATTTTGGAATAAAGTGCTATTGGAGATATTTTTTGTGGCTAATCTAGATGATGAATTGAATCGAAAGACTTTTTACAGGATTCATGTGTCAGACTACGGATCAATAAGTCATCTTTCTCTTGTGCTTTAAGTATTTATATTTGTTTATTATATCACTGTGTTTCATTTCTGAATGATCAATGAAAAGGAGTAAATTATAAAGTGCTTGAGTGTAATCTGATTTTAATCATTGTTATTCTAAATGTTTTCTTCTAAATTGGTTTTAAACAGTGAATTCTTAATTGCTCCTGTTTTTCTAGTTTAATCATTTTGATTATTTAATAAAGAATACTTAATTGCTCTTTGTTAATAATCACTCAACTTTCCCTCTTATAAATGTGTTGAAATATTCTTAATTGCCTTTCATCCGTTTAGATTCCGCTCCATTTCACTTTAGATCTAAAATTGTTCTCTGTTTGATTATCTTGCCCTATGAAACCATCTTTTGTGTAAAAAATTAATCCAGTAAAGCCATCTTTTTGACTCCATAGCCCAATGGCCTGAATTACTCAATATTTCCCTCAGCTACCGAATTCCACCACCCAAACTCAAACAAAACCCTTGGACTTTATAACTAGCCTAATATTTTCTAAAACAAAGCTAAATTTTACAGAGAGAGCCCTCTCTGGGTACAGATTGGCTAGATTATGTACCTAAAAGTTGGTTTGTGGTTACCTCGGACCCCTTTCCTCTTCTCAACAACTTCAAGGAAAATCTGAGTGATAACACTTGTTTCAAATTTCAACACTCCCTCTCAACAAGAAAGGGATCAATCTATCCCGATCCTATACCTTTGGAATGTTCTTGAATGCGCACATGAAACTCTTGCTTGCAAAACCTCTCTAGTGTTGTTCACACATGCAACACTTCTCTAGTGTTGTTTGCACATGCAACACTTTTGAAACTAAATAGCCTCCAAACAATTGAATCAATATAATGCATCTATCATTAGAGTCTTATGACTGCTGGTACCTACTGCACATGTCTGTTGGACTCTCTACGTTGTTGAAATTTGCATTCGTGCACTCTGCACTGCTGCCAACTTTTATCTGGGCTCCAATATCTGACACCTGTCACTCTAATTTTTGTCTTCCTAACATCTGACTGCATCAATCTAACCGATCCTTCCTGTTGTTGCAATACTGTGGGCTCCTTGTAGCTAGGTTAGATCCATGAGACACACCATCTAAATGAATCCTACCCAATTCCTTCTTGGGATTAATTACTCCCTCTACCTGTCGGGCTCAAAATTTCCCCCTCCTGGAGGTCTTTGCTTGAGTGAAATCTTCCACTCGGTCTCCTCTCTGCCTCTCCAATTGTGGTTGCTCCACAACCTTCTAAGACTACTTCTGAGGCTGCATGTTGAGAGATAATTGCTCCCCCTCAACCACCAAGTAACTAACCATTGATTTTCTCCTCAAGTCCTTGCATGCATCCTCAACCTCGATAGAATACATGTTCTTGACTCTTACACCAATCTGCTTCACTTGTCTCTCTGAAAGGTAACAGTGCCTATTTCGATAGCGTTATACCTATCGTCATCTCCAAACTCTATGCTCTGCTGGAGATCCTTCTCTTCCAAGTCACTGAAGAGATCTCTATCCCCCTTCATATGGAACGAGGCACCGCTATCTAGATACCACATGCATCCCATTACAATGTTGGCCATGCATGAAATTAGAGTAAAATCAAGCTCGAACTGTGAATCCAATGCTTCACCTACTACAACTAGAGGCTCCTTCTTGCTTTTATTCAGTGGACAATTTTTAGCATAGTGCCCATGCTCATGACAATGAAAGAATTTGATCTTGGACAATTCTTTATTGCCCACTTTGCCTTTGGATTTCTTTCCCTTGGCCTTATTTTCCTTACTGGCCAAGGCACAATCTTCCTTGTCATTAGTCTTGGATGAGGATCCATCCCTAGTACCAAATCCGACCAAAGTCACTCCCAATATAGTAACTTCTCCCTCCCATTGACAAAGTCTTGATAAGTCTGCCAACTATTAGGAAGGCCTACATCTTCAACGGTCACACCAACACTTCGAATATCATCTCGACATTGAGTGAACTTTGCCAAGTATGTCGGTATCGTCTCACCCTCCTCCTTGATTTTCTTGAGCTTCTCCTTCACGGCCAACTTCATTTGGTCACTGTTATTCTGAAAAATATTTATTAAGGCCTTCCACATTGCATATGGAGTCACATTTCCATGGAGACCTGAGGGAATGTGATCTTGAACTCCCTCTAATAAGATCATCCTCGTCCTTGCTACCTTCTTTTTCTAAGCATCAAGAAGAGCGGCGACTTCTACCGCGGGCTTGGGAATATCATTATCAATGAATTATTTCAACCAATTTTCCTCCATAACTTTCTCCATTCTGTCTTTCCATGCAATATAATTAGAACTTCCCTTGAGTGCATATTCCAATATTAAGCCAGTGAAAGCCATCTTGATCCGCTTTTCGTACCAACATAAGTATCTGCAAGTTTGAATACTGTTTAATACAAACCAAATTTCTTCTCCATTATTGTGATTTCTAACGCTATGATACCATGTAGAAATTATACAAATAATATGCATACCAATGAATTCAATCTGATCATGCAATATACTATAGAAAAATACTGAACCCTTCTACAATTAATTTGTGAAAAATAAAGACGATCGCACAATCACACCAAGTAAGAGAAAGAAGCAAATAAATCCACACCATAGATATTTTTCCTGGGGAAATCTTGCTGCTCAAAACCCCTCTATCTCTATTGTATAATGAACCAAGGAATCATAAAACATTACAATGCACTTTTCTCACAAGAGTTTGTTGCACTCTGCTAACTGTCTCACACTGATCCAGACAAAATTGGGCCAACAATTAGCCAATTCTTAGCCTGTATTCAACCTACCTTGCTCACACAATTCATGAGGAATGCAATCCCTATTCTTTAGGAATTTAATCCTTCCTTGATTTTTCAAACATCATGGGAAATTCTATGGTGTTTTAACAGCATCTGGGAAGTTTGCTAAAAATAAAACTGATAGTTAACTTCCCTTTAACCTCTGTCTCAACTGGGTCTTCATCAAAATTGACATGCATGCAGCTATTAATAGTAAATCATCAGCCACTTGAAAGATCACTGCATGTGAACTAAATCTTATTTAATTCACTTGACCTCTCACTAGTGCAACAATCAGTTACAACTAGTTAGACTGACTTTAACTCACTTAACTGAGTTAACTAATTTCTCATGCATTAAACTAATGCACTAATTGCAACTTGGACTCAAAAAATAATAGAATCACTCTGCATCCCTCACTAACCACCCTCAACTCAAAAATTCATTAGCTAACTGAGTCTATCATAGTTAGTTAACTATTACAAGTGTTTATGAGATAAGAATACAATTTATTGTCCAATTTAATCAAGGGAAAATTAAATTACACACATTTCCAATTTATTTTAAAAATTGGCTTACACACTAATGTATCACTAGGACCCATCACTGTGTGACCTGTGGTCCACACTAGTGTGTGTGCTGTCATGTGGTTTCTGGATGCAAATTTCATTGTTTCTTGTTGCAAATTTCAACATCGATTAGTGTGATATTTTTGTGATTTGGGAGGTAGGATGATTCCTATCAAAGAAAAAATATAATCACATTCATAAAACAAAGCGAAAAATGAAAGGGTTATTTTTCTCTTTAATGTTACACTATGTGATCAATCAAGAAAAAAATGAAGTTTTTTTTGTTTTATTTATGATACCAAAATCCTATATAGACCTAATCATCCTCACAATCTCAATGTAACTAGGCCTTGCGAGGATATCTTATGATGGGTACTGGGGCCAACGTCCTAAAAGAGTTGAAGACGTCTTCCAACAACCGAATAATTGATCAAGGTAATCGTATGAGGATCGAGTGATGCCTGCACTGTCACCTATAGAGAAGGATACCCTAGTTTTAGACACTAAAGTACTGTCATCCCACGTGAGCATTCAAGCCTTGAGCTTCTCAGTAATCATTTACTAGTACCGAGCACTATATGGATCAAGTAGCCCCAAAGAGTACGACATGCACTAGGCCTAATATTAACCCCCTCTAAAATGGATCTCTGTAATGCTTGAGTATTTGTTTCATGGGCATATAGATGGGTTTGAAGCTCCCTAAACTTTCAACATCTATGTTTAAAAATGTATTATGACCATGGATTTTTATTGGATACCTACCCCCAATGGTCCTAACCTGAACTATAATTTATTCTGTGGACCCTGTGGAGATAATTTAGTGAGTTCAGTTAATAATTATTTTTAAAGAGTCTCAATTTTTTTAGGGTGTGCTTTGGTGAAGTAACTGTAAGAAGAGAACCAAATTCCCAACACACTATGTGCCTTATGATCCAATGCTTACCAATGCTTCATGTGTGCTTTGGATTGAAAAATCACAAGTTTTATGAGATGTGGATATGTGTTTATCCTTTACAATCCTTTTCTAATTACCCTATGTGTGATATTCCTTGCAAAAATTAAAATGATGGGTGGATGATGGTCCGCTTACACCTTTCCTAATTAGACTATGTATTCCCTATAAGGAGATGAAAATTTGTCATAGGAAAGCGTTCATATGTGTAACCAAGCTCACTGAGAGGTGAAACAGTGGCAAATATTACTTACTTCCTTTGTTGACAGTTTGATCCTAGTCCCAAATTTTAATGCAGAATTGAACTTAATCTAATGCAAAAATTCGAGAAACTTGAATTGGTAGAAATATATGTGGATATATGGGCCACTTACTATTTACTAACTAAGCTATGTGTTCTGTATCTTTTATCTTCAAATAATTTGTTCGGAAAACATATGTGGATTTTAGACTACTTACATGTCCCCTAGTTAAACTATGTGTAATTTGCGAAATAAAATACTAAAATTAAAACTATCTAGGTTCTAAGCTAATTCTAGGTTAAACATAGCACCTAAGTGTTGTAATAGTAGTGAAATATAGAGACAAATTTATAGAAAACTATTAGGTTTTTCCAATCACCTTACAAATGAGAAAAAGTAGCCAATTTTATTCTTGTTGGCCTGTTGTGCAAGTTATCTCCCTACAGGTGCAGAGCACACGTCTATCAGAGCACAAAGTGCATTGTCGCGCAGAATGAAGAAAAATTTCCCCCTCTGTAGTGCAAAACTTTTCACTGAGTGTGATTGGATATGTAGAGAGAATGTATGAGTGGTTTGCAGCAAGTTGAGGAGGAAGAAGGACTTGCATCAACAACCATTAACTCTAAAAGAAATAATCCAATGGAGTCGTCATTCCTGTGGTGGTGTATTTGGCACAAGGGTGTATGAAATACGCTTCTTTAGCAAGCTAGATGCTACCTGCACAAGTTCACCGAGAAAAATGATTGCCTACTGTTAGTGGAACATATTTGACACAATGTAAACTAAGTTTGAGTGAAAGCTAAGCATACAACGCTAAGAAAAAAACAAAACACAAGATGTAAAATACAAAAGCTCGATGGAGAAAATAACCTAATAACACAAGTGGAGAATTTTCCCTTTATTAGGTGTTGATGGTAAAAAGGATACAATGCTAAACACTTGAAGAGGGTCCTTTGAGTTATGGATATCAAATACCCAAAACAAGGAGGTCTCCTTCCCTCGAATTCCTCCAAGCACCTCTTCCCTCTCTCAAACGATCGTAGATCAAGATCAAATGGTGGACCTCTCTCTCTTGAATTGAGATGTTGGTTGGCCAACATATGAGTCCTTCCAATCCCTCTGTATCTAGACTATGCAAACTAGTTTTCTATGAAGAAATTTGGCCAGCATAATAATGTTTCTCTCATTTTTCTTCCAAAGGGTGGCTTATATAGACATTTTTTTAATTCTTGATCCCTCTTCTCTTAGCCCAAGATGGATTGTGACACAAAAGTGGAGGGGGGATTCCTTTTTGTGCTACATTTAAGCCTCAAGGTGGCTCCATGTTGACTATCCTTGGTATTACTAAGTGGAGAATATTCCTAACAAATTGTTCCAAGTGGTCCCAGATGGTGACAATTTGCCATCCTCATGACCGCACGGCTATCGAAGGAATAGTCGTGATGTCGTGCAAAAGTCCTTTGTTGCTAGCGCGTTGTACATTAAATTTTCCCTTAACCTTACCATAAATTAAATTTTGGTCTACTCTAATTTATTCCTTCTATGAAAATCTTCATATGTACCTTCTTCTTGACATTTTTTATGTCTTTTTCCAGTACCATTTTCTGGTGGTAACAAAAAGAAACAACTTTGGCTAGGTCAAATTGTACATGCCTCTAGCATTTATGTAACCATACATTCAATTTCACTCTTTTGGGCATATGGAGATCTGTAAGGCCTGATGTTTGGGGGGACACTTCCTGGAAGATTTTGTAACACCCCGACCCACTTTTAACACTTTTACATTCTTTCCAAGGTAAACATGAGTTGAGAGTTACTATGCATGACCCAAATTCTACAATTCAATTATGGAAATGGGGTCCACATGTTCAGAATCGACTGCAAACACCCAGAGACACATGATCACACTGTTATTGGCCTATATTTACCCGGTGATTATTTTCCCTGAGCTTAGACCACTCCTTTACCAAATTTACTTCTCAATCGCATGGATGAAGGCCTGTAAGTGCGGCTAGAGGCATCCAACCATAGATAAACCATCCTCAGTGGATTTGTGACCGATATTTCCTAGTTTGGATAGTGCGGCCACCGACCTTATTCCATAAATTTAGGGCTAGCATTAATCCAATTGCGCAGATTTTTCCATAACTCTATCAACATTAGGTACTAGTATTCATGTTTTATTCTTAAGATTTTTCGTGGATCATACTTTCCCAACACATATTATTCATTTATACAAACACTTTGTGACTATGGTACTTGTAGGTCATTAATGTAAGGTTTTTTCATTGTT
Organism: Pinus albicaulis; assembly: GCA_034641835.2. NCBI lineage: Eukaryota > Viridiplantae > Streptophyta > Pinopsida > Pinales > Pinaceae > Pinus > Pinus albicaulis. Next base: position 1,126,125,794 of record CM076572.1, on the reverse strand, counting down.
TTCATTAGTTTCATTAGATGTTCATCAAACAAGCTTGTTTCCATCTCATACTAGCTGCAATAAAACACATGTTAGCTCATGCGTTCATATAAATTATGCAATATCCTTTCAACCATGAAACATTAAATCAATAACAAGAGCACTTCATAGAACAATAAATACAATATGCATGTAACATACATTTAACCATTAAATGAGCCATAACAAACCAATAACATAATCAACACATTAAACCAAATTTCAGTGCTCATTGATATTTATTAAATAATAGCACATATTAACATATGCATAGTACCTGTTATCACAAAATCAGACCTGATAGGCTACCAATCAAGTGAATCTCATGTAACTATTTCAGACCAATATTTTGGTTGAGGCTTAGCCTCCTCAACCTGAGTGGGCTCTCTCAAGGGTTTATGATTTTTGATAAATATGTAGATGGCTAACTCTATATGGGAATAAACCAGATAAATGATATAAACTAGTTGTAAATCACATTAGCAAGTGTACATTGGGATTATGGAGTCATAATAGCTTCAGAAAAATCAAACAATCTACCTAGCATGGAAGTCAAGGCATATCAGAGTTCAAGTCAGGGAATACACATGTGAAACAGTAAAACACACAGTCAATTTGTCTATGAAGGAAGTCAGAGCATCAATGATAAATTCTAAGTAACATAAGAAAACGTCACTGCAATAGGATATTGAAAATATGTCATCAGAATAAGAACATACAAGAACTCTTCATGAATCTTGAGTTGGCTAAGTAGAAAACTCTGTATTAAACTAAAAACAGTTACTTACAATAAGCACAGTATTTTTGGTAAAAATTTCCAACCCTTTACTAATTCGACCTCTTGATCTTTTATAGATCATTTACAATGTAGGATAACCTTATCCTCAGCCAGATACATCGAATTCCTACCTTTTGACACCTTTCCTAACCATATGACATGGTATTTATTACAAAATGATAGCTGCAAACCTAATGAACAGTCCTATTACAATTAGGATTCAAACTCCTTAACTCTACTCATAACAACCTTATCTAAACTATATTACATCATTTTCTAACTGTATTCCCATAAGGTCAAATCTAGATGATAAGCTCCAACACTTTATGACCTCAATGTTTATCTCCAATAAACTAGGAAATTGTCCCCTATGTTCTAGGCATAGGATTCTTTGTTCTCTTGAGACACTTTGACTGTCATGAACCCATTACTTCGAAACCATTTGCTGTCAGGAATTGAAATAACATGTGTTCAAAATCATCCATAAGTGCCAGTTGTACAAAATCATCATTGAACTACCCAAAATAGCCAAAACACACCTGCGCTACGAAAATAGCACAGTTTCGTAGCGCTTTTCGTAGCGCAAAATTTTAACTTATTTTCCTTCAAAATTTGGTTTCCTGCCTTTGGGATTATGTGCATATTCACTTAACACACCTTCCTTATAATTTTCAAGCCAAAATATACAAGTCTGCCCTTCAAAACGTTAAGGAAAAGGGTGAAAAATGCTGCTACAATAGTTTCGTAGTGCATTTCACCCTTTCTGCACTATTTGCGCTACGAAACTGCTGAGTGAGCAGTTTTGTTCAAATTTTCTTCAAAACTTAAACCAAAATTTTCTCAAACTTTCAGAAATTCACTGGTTTCTTCAAGACAAATAGCCATATGAACTAAAGCACCATTTCATGAAGTTTATTCTTTATTACCCGTTTGATTTTACCTTTGAATTTTTTACTCTGCACCTTGGTTTTTTGGTCCATCCTGAGATAGTTTCAATTGCAGCTCCAAATCCTCCACTTGGCCTCTTAGCCTTCTATTATTGGCTCTCAAATTAGTATTAATCACTCTGATAAATCTTGCTTCTTTGATAGTTGGCACTGTCCATGTGAAAAACTGCTTTGCAGCACTTGGAATTTCAGACCTAGAAACAATTTGGCCTTCCCATACTGCTTTCATCCTCTTGAACTCTGTTTTTTCAATGCTGTGCTTTCTGGCCCTCTTTCTCATCATTTCAATCTCTTGGTTTTCTAGCTTCAATATTTCTTATAGCGGTTGACACTCGAACATGTGTTCCTTTCCCTTCATTGTCTTGCTGGCTGCATGCTCCACTATTGGTGATGAGAGATCAACCACCTCTTCAGGGACTCTGGCTACTTCAATAGTTACTTGGAAATATTTACTACCTTCTTGGAGTTTCTTTGCATGCCTAGTTAAAGGTTTCTTTGCTTGGAAAATATATGTTTCATTTTCACCTTCAAATTCAATTTTTTTAGCTAATTTAACTCTTTTATGTTTGTGTTCATCCACTTCAATGAAATCGGATTGCACAATGGGTGATTCTTCTATATCAATTGCATGAAGTATGTCATCAAAGTTTCCTTTCATCATTGGGCTATCCTTTGTACCTGAAACAACTGCTTTTCCCTTTGATGCTATTGCTTGGCTTCTTGTCTTTCTCTGGATTTCCTACTTGCTAACCACTTGTTTTTGTTTTGCTTCTTTGACCCTTTCTAATATCTGTTTTGCAGGTGATGGAGTTTCTGCAACAAGCACCTGTGTTTTCTCTGCTATTTTCTCAACCTGTTTTCTTGTTTTCAACTTTATAAACCTCTTTGCTCTTGCAACCATAGGCTGACTAGACTCTGCTGCTAGTGGTGAAGGAGTCTTTTTAGTTTTAGGGTGTCTAGCTGGTGTTAGGGTTTCCATTTCAAATCCACTCATAACCAAAAAGGAATACCAATCCCTGCTTATTTTCTCAAGCTCATTCAAAACCAATAACTTTATCAAACCATGGTGAAACAAAGAGGTTTCACAACCATCAGACTTGGCTTGTACTTTATCAGACATTTTGGCAAGATTCCTATGTAAGTAGAATGGCAAGTCTAATGATATCCTACCTGTGAAATGCAGTAGCAGCTTGAAATAATAAGTATAAACTTTATGGTACCTGCCTTCACATGTAAAGTATCTTTGAATGTTGAACAACATCTTGGCATAGGTATCTTTGATGCAGCCCCTAGGTATTGCATTGTTCAGGTCCATATCTTCATATTCAAGTTTCATGAATTCATTGCATGGTTCCATGTCAAACTTAAAACCTTTAAACCAAGTCTCCTTCCCCCTTGGTATTTTTGTCACAGAAGCAATGATCTCAGGTGTGACTGGCACATTTAACATCCCAATTTTGGTATTGGTTCCACTGAAGTGTAAGGCAAACTCTTTAGACACCTGAGTGTGGCAACCTTGAATCTTTTCACAAAATCTGAGATAACCAGCTTTTCTAAAAGCCTCCATCACTGTTTTATCCTCAACAATAGCATTCACATTCTCAAGCTCATATCTCAGAAAATTTTTCCCTCTGTGAACCTTCTTCTCCTCTTCCATGCTTCCTTTTTTAAAAACCCTGTCAGCTTCTCTAGAATCAGTAAAACAACCTCGCTTGATAACATAGAATAGCCTCGCTAAGATAGCCTTGGTATAGAACAACCACAGGCTTAACTCTAATTCTTTAGAGCTTAAACAATTGAGTGGAGGCAAATGAAAACTAGAATGACCTAATTAGGCAAGATTTTCGAATTTTAAATCCCATTTTACAACTGAATGATGCCCCTATCATGATGATGAGGGATGTGAAATGGGTAATTACATTGAATCTTACCTTTAACTGACTCACCATATCGTTGCCCTATCATTTCTTAACAGATTTCTGACAAATTCTGGCTTTCTTAACATGACATTTAAGAAACTGCGCTTTCGTAGCGCACAATGTATTTTTCGCACTTTGCGCTACGAAAGTAGCAAAGGTTTCGTAGTGCAAAACCCTTTTTTTGAACTAATGGCGCTATGAAACAGAGGATTCTTGGCTAATTGCGGAAATTTAGCCTGAAACTTAATGGAATGACCCCTAAATGAAAAATATGAATCTTTGATCATGGAATGGACCTTGAAGGACTTTATTTGAACTTAAATGATGACCTTTAAACTTATAAAAACTTATGACCTATCCTTAACCAAACTAAAAATGACTTTCAGACCTATTTAAGACCATGATCAAAAACAATGTTGACATACAATGTTTTGAAAAAAAATTGGGTGATAACAGTACCAACCAAATCAGGGACTTCCACATTCCACTTAACCATAGATTTAGATGAACCAATTCTTTATTTTCGCCCAATCACCCTCGTGCCATATTCCAAGACTAAATTTTGGATTACATGGGATAATTTAAAACATACCAAACTAGGAATCCAAAGGAAAACCACCTCCACCCTCAAGCCATAGTGATTTCACCTAACACCAAGTCTAGAAAACACCAAAACCAATACAAGATTGGATGCCTTAGAATTTATTAACCATACCCAGAGGATTTTTCCTATCTCCACCAACCTATCAAGGGCTCACCTAGATAAAATCATCTCCACCCTCAACACTTGAGATTTTCCTAATACCACCTCAACTAAGATCCAAAATCTATTGGCATCCAATGCCCAACCAAATAGGGAACCCACTACATCATGTCTATCCAGTAAATGGAATAAGGTAAGGTTGTACATGACTCTCAATCCAGGAAAATATACATGCCAATGACATCAAAAATTACCAAAAAAACAATGCATGAACCATGCATTCAAATCCCAACAAGATAATCAAACATTCACATTGTTACCTACAAAATTCTTCTTGTTGGTTGCCCTTTTCTCTGTTCTTTTATACACTTACTAGTTTTTGTTCAAACCTTATTCTTGTGTTGTTTGTATTCCTTGCTTGTATGTTTCTCATGTCTCAGCATTGTAGTGTTCTCCTCCTTTTTTTTCCCCTCCTTTTTCCCAAAGAGTGTCTGTGCTAGAATTTTCTCTCCCATTTTATTTTCTTTTCTTCTTTTTTTCTTCCTTTTTTTATTCCTTGCATGCAAATTATTTTACTATTTTTATCCTTTTCTTGTCTCTTCCTCTTCCCCACTTGTTGAAGTGGAATTTCTTTCATTTTCTTTTATTTATTTTTCATTTTTGTCTCATGTCCTTGTTTTCCTATAATAATTAATTTTCAATTTATTACCTTTTGTCTCTTGCCAACGCCAATTTTCATAGCCAATAAATAATTAACCACAAGTGGATCCCAATGTAATGTTTTCACCTTATTCATCTTGGAATACGTGCCCCCATGACCTTGGTTTGATTTCCTCCTTTATAATGTCCATACATTATTTATTTACATAAAAATTTAACCTTGGGCTGTCAGAAACGCCTCCCCCTTGGGGGAACATGATCCTTGGTGTTCTATGACTCTTATGACAAGAAAAAATTGTTGAAAACATGACAAACATACTGCTTATTGGAGCTTTATAAACAAAACTCTATATAGTATTTACAATGATATATATATATATATATATATATATATATATATATATATATATATATATATATATATATATATATATATATATATATATCACATTTGCTTCAATCAACAAATAAAGAAGGTTATAATGCCCACATTTGATCAGCCATCTCCCATGTAGCTTCCTTATTCCCAAAGCACTTGCATTGCCATTTAACTTGCTCTATTTATTAGTTCCAGAGCATGAGTTTATTCTACTTCAAGATGCATTGAGGTTTTTCTTAGAAATCTTCCTATGTTTCCAACTGTAATACAGACGAATTAATGACAAGATCAACATCCCGTACATGTCTCTTAAGAAAAGAAACATGAAAAACATCATGCATTTTTACTGATGGAGGAAAAGAAAACCTATATGCCATTGGTCTAATCCTTTCAAGGATTTAAAAGGGTCCACAATAATGAGGTTCCAACCTTGCACATGACCCAATCTTGAAGGAGATCTTCTTGGGCTTGATACGCAAGTACATATACTCTCCAACCTGAATCTCCTTTAATACTCTATCATGTTCTACATACATCTTCTGGATATCCTGAGTTTCCTTCAAATTATTTTTGATAACCTGCATCTCTTGCTTCATCTCTTTCAACATATCAGGTCCATTCAACACCCTGCTCACCGGATCACTCCAACTGATAGGAGTATTACGACTCCTCCCATAGAGAGCCTTAAATGGACTCATTTTAAGGGATTCATGGTACCTATTATTATAAGAAAAATCCACTAGTGTAAGATACTCCTCCCACTTCCTTTTTCGATGTATGGAATATATATTCAACATATCCTAAATAATCACATTGATCCTCTCCTTCTTCCCATCTGTTTGTTATCACATTTTACTTCATTTTTGAATTTCTTTTAAGAATATGCTGAAATTTTTTATGTCAACATTTTTATTTGTAATAAACAGGGAAATCGTTGTCAATAAGATTATCACCTTATTGATGGTTTCACAGTTTTTCTTCAGAACAATGCACTGACAATGGGGTTATCACCATTTTAGGTATAGTTGACAGGTAGACTATCAGTGCCAGAATAATTTTCAAAAACTTAATTTTTAAATTGCGTTGACCACGTCAGTGCCAACAATAGTCGATTTTGGAAACATGCCACATCCAACTCAAATAAGTAAGTACTTGTTTGATCAATATTTTCCGTCATCACCGGGTATGTTTATTCACTAATTAACCTGAGTTAAAGACGTGTGTTACCACCTGTAATTATTAACCTTGACTTTCACTTATTCACCCAGTTGTTAATTCAATTCACTTGTATAGTTAGTGGTTTTATTATTAGCTATAAAATTGGTTACGCTTGGAAAGGTTGCATCCGAGTTTTCCACAAGAATCCATGATCAAATCTTGGTAAGTTTTCTTCATTAGAGAATACAACAAAGTGGGAAGAAGAGGAAAGGCTAAAATAGTTGAGACCAAAGTGCCCAACCTTCTAGTGATCTATCTGATGAGCCTCGGTATTGCACCAAGAATGTTGCAACTACCGTCGACAATGTTACCGATGAAACAGGAACTATTACCTCAAAACGAGAACTCTGGCCCAAAAAACTCAAAAAACATGAAAAAATGCCCCAAAAACAAAAAGTGTGTATTCCAGAACACATTTGTTTTTTTCTCAAGGTCAAATTTCACTTTCTTATAAAACTATGCTAAAAGAGAAATTGTTTCTTGAAAAAATGATTGAAAAAACACCCTCAAAACAAAATGAGTTGATGCTGGAATAACAAAAAAAAACATTGTGTCACACTTTTAACACATTGTAACAATGGAATTAAAGACAACATATTAGGACATTGAAAAATCATAAAATTCTAAATTTTTTGATAGATAATGTTAAATATAGACAAAATCATGTCTGAAGGGCTTATCATTTCGAACAATTTTTATCCATGTTGTTAAACATAAAATATCTTGACTCTAAACAACCCTAAAATTGTAATTATTTTCAACCATAACATTAAAGATAAAATTTCGCAGCGCATAAAAACCTTAATGACAAGTTGTAAATCTCAAGTTTTTAAATCTTAAGTTTTCAAGATACTTGAACCATGAAATTATGGAGAAATTATATGACTTAAACAATTTTTAAAAATGAACAAGTAAATGAAAAATTTATTATTCATATATTTATTTGTTTATATATAAAAACATATTTTTTATTTTTTTAAAATTGTTTTTCTATATTTTAAATTATAATTGTTTTAGTTTTAAGAAAATAAAAAATTAAAATTAAAATCTTCTTATATATGTTTGTTTATATTTTAAAACATATTTTATATATATTTTTTTGTTTTTTTATATTTTAAATAATAATTGTTTTAATTTAAAAAAATTAAAATTAAAAAAATTATTTTTTTAAATATTTGTTTGTTTATTTTTTAATTTGTTTTTATTGTTTTTTTGTATTTTAAAATTTTAATTGAATTTTTTTTTTTAACAATACATTTTTTTTATTATAATAGTTTTTGTTTAAAAAATAAAATAAAAATAAAATAGTTTGTGTTTGAAAAAAATAAAATAAAATAAAAATTAATTTGCTGCCCGTCGGGGGCCGGAGGCAGGCTGAGCAGCCCTCGATGGCCCCGCCTGGCCGGCCTCTGGCCCCCGGTTAGGCGGAGGGTGATTCTCGGAATTGCCCTCCGCCTAACCGGGTGTGATTCTCGGAATCGCACTCCGCCCAACCGGGGGCTGGAGGCAGGCCAGGCGGCACCGTCGAGCGCTGCCCAGCCTGCCTCCGGCCCCCGGCTGGGTGGAGGCAGGCTAGGCAGCCCTCAATGGTGCCACCTGGCTGGCCTCCGGCCTTCGACTGGGCAGAGGACGATTCCGAGAATCACCCTTGGTTGGGCAGAGGGTGATTCCGAGAATCACCCCTGGCTGGACAGAGGGTGATTCTGAATCACCCTCCGCCCAGCCATGGGTGATTCTCGGAATCCCCCTCCGCCCAGTTGGAGGTGATTCTCGGAATCACCCTCCGCCTAGCCGGGGGCCGGAGGCAGGCCAAGCGGCACCGTCGAGGGATGCCTAGCCTGCCTCCGACCTGTGGCTGGGTGCTTCACCCAGCCACGGGTCAGAGGCAGGCTGGGCATCCCTTGACTGTGCCGTCGGTCGGCTTTCAACCCCTAGCCGAGCGGAGGGTGATTTCGAGAATCTCCCTCCGCCTAGCCGGGGGTCGGAGCCCAGCCGGGTGGCGCCATCTAGGGTTGCCCAACCTGCCTCCGCCCAGCCAGGGGCCGGAGGAAGGCTGGGCAGCCCTCGACGATGTCGCCCGGCCTGCCTCCTACCCCCGGCTAGGTGAAGGGTGAGTCCGAGAATCACCCCCAGCTAGGCGGAGGGCGATTCCGAGAATCTCTCCTGGCTGCGCAGAGGGCGATTCCGAGAATCACCCCTAGCTGGGCGGAGGGAAATTTCGAGAATCGCTCTCACTTGGGCGTGGGCCGGCTGGGTGGCGTCGTCGAGGGCTGCCCAGTCGAGGGCCGGAGGTAGGCCGGGTGACGCCGTCAAATGAAGGATATTGGGTTTTGGATCTATTTTCAGGTTCAGGTAAGTTTTATTATACAAATTTAAATTTAAATATTTTATTTTTTACTTTTTATGTCTTTATACTAATTTTCTTACTTATTTCTTTTGTACTTGATGATTAGGTACAACACTAGCATGTTGCCTACGAAAAGAAAGAAATTGCATTGCCATTGAGAAAGACCCAGTGCAATGCAAATTTATTCAACAAAGAATTAACGCTCTTGAATTCCTTCCAGATGCGAAGCAAGAAGTTGGTTTGAGGAAAGGGGATTTTAATGAATCACGTGTGGCAAAAAAATCAAAGGAACCTCAACCACCATTATATGGAATGATTGGAAAGGGACACTTTGGAAGATTTGCAGACATGAAAGATCCATTAGAAGATGAAAATGACCAAAATGAAGTAGAAAATGTTGTGGAAGAAGCCATCAATGATGTTCTAGATGATGTTGAACATGTATTAGTTGATATTATTGAGGATCTTTAAGTTATGCTTGCAAACAAAGCTCATTTTTTAGATCTATTAATCAGTTTTACTTGTAATGTTTAGACTTTGATATTTTATGAGAAGAATCCTTATTTTTTGCAAAAAACATGTGATTACTATTATTTTTTGACATAAAATTCAATAAAAATGATATTTTCTTAAGTTTTTTTGTTAAGATTTTCCCAAAAATTAGTTTATTTAACATGTTTTTTTTAACAAAAAGTCTCTAAAAGTGTATTTTTTGCATTCTATTTGTATTGAAAATTTGTATTTTTTTGTCATATTGTTCAAAATATTGGTTTTTTAGCGACAATTATTTGATGTGCATTGAAAAATTAATTAGCAATACATAAACTTGTAGAAAATATAAACTTTATAATATTGACCCTTTTTTCATTTTTTATCTATGTGAAAAAGTGAAGATATCATTACAAATTTTAATTTAAAAAAAAATATTTTTTTCTTTTTAAAACACAAGTACATAAATGCACTTAAAAATAAACATCTCACGGAAGAAGAAGACATTAGAAAATGTATAGTGTCAAAATCAATCCTCTAAAAAAACGTTGGTGATGATACGCCACCACTATTCAAAATCGACATAAAAGGCATCACAGAAAGAAAAAAAAAAAAAAAAAAAAAATTAAAGTGCCAAAAACATGCTCGAAAAAAAAAATTGCTTCTGCATCACCACTTTTCAAAATCGGGTGTTTTTCTAGCTACGTAAAAAAGTAGGTACCAGTGCAGTTACCTATTTCATCAGTAACAGTGTAGGCTACCAACTTTAGCTATCAACTCGAAGTTCATAAAACTTAAGAGGTATCAGCACTATGTGCAGCATACAATGTGTTCTTATTTTGTTGATCTGAAGTAATGAAGGGAATTTCATGAAATCAAAGCCTAAACTGATTGCAGAAATGGAATTTTTTCTTTGAAAAGAAATTAATCCTAGGAAAGAATAACAATTTGTAATTAAAATCCTAAGAGCATGAATTCAAATAAAAAGACCTAATCTAATTTGCGAAAATGAATGTCCTAAGTGGTGTTTATTTTTCCCCAATCATGTATTTAGGTCCTATGGGTCACAATTCAAGCCTAAGAGACAAAAACCAACCTTTGGGAGAAAATTCGGTCGAGTTTACACATGTTACAAGGGTGTTACATGCAACTCTGTTTTTTTTTATAAACAAGTATGTTTTGGAAATAACTCACCGAATGACTAAGTAAATCAAATGAAAATGGGACGGGACACATTTTTTTATTAATTATGATGTCTTAGTTCTCCATTACAAGTTGAATCACTCCAAAATACCCGTTTTCACACGCACTAAAAAATAATAGAATATTACTACTCTAAAATCTGGAAATTCAAGAACTAGTGAGCTAGTTAATCTATCAAATTCCTAACCTAATCAAGTGAAAATGAAATGGAGTGAATTTCGTTATCAAATTTAACATTATTATGACCTAATCCAAGTGGAATCAATTCAAATGGATCTCATTAACCCCTTCTAAAAAATAGCATAAATTTACTACTATTTCGCTACAAGGCATTTCCAGAAATCTTATATTCGTGAACTAGTAACCAAATCCAAGTAGCTTAATTATTAAGATGACCTTCCAAAGTTATTATAAGGATGAATAATGCTTTTGAAATTGTAAAAAACCTGCAAAATAACTCACTTAAATCATCTAACTCAATCCTACAGCAGGAAAATAAACAATACTAAATACAGAAATATGCAAAACAGAAATAAGAGATGCATGTGAATAAGAAGTGAAAAGAACATAAAGAAATTGTGAAAGAGGTCCCTTGAGACTCCTGGGAGTGGATCTATGAGATGGATTTGGTTAGGGTTGTGGTTATGTTGAAGGTGGATGGGGGGGATAGAATGGATTTGGGTATGGAGGATATTGAAGAAAATATTGAGGATATTGTGGATTTTTCCCATTAGGTCCTTGCTAACCTTGTTGCCAAGAATGTTTTTTGGGTTGAGATGTCCAAGGTTGCTAAGGAGGTAGTGTGTTCCAATTATTTTTAGATGGATGTGAATAAGCTTGAAATTGTGAAGTAGTTCCTTGCATTATATCAAGTTTACTAGGCTGCCATGGTATTATTGGAGCTACGTAACATAGCTTCTTTGGTGATTGACTTGCTCAATTGTCTTCTTGTTAAACTTCCTTAAACCTTGGTAATGATGGACAGTATTTAGTAGCATATAATTCTGCATGGAAAACAGAAATATCAACATCTTATTTTTGCTCATTTTTCATTCTTAACATTTCTACTTGTTCACTTAGATTGCTAAGAATTTCTATTTTAAAGTTATCAAGCAAATTTTCAAGTTCATCTTGACTTACCAATGTTGATGTTGATTTACTTACTATTCCCTTCCTCTTGATATGCGGTTGCATGTTTCACAAATTTCTTTAAATGATAATTGGTATACATCTCCTCTACTCATGAGATCAAGGAGATTGTTCCACTCATCCCTAGTTGTTCTAAGTAAGAGGGCTTTTAGTGTGTCCAATCCTAAATGTTGTAAATTTTCCCTCTTAACATTAAACATGAACCTTTCTATTAGATATTAAAGGCTCTCATCTTGTCTTTTATTCATTCTAAATATTTCTTCTTTAAGATCATGATATTTATATTTTTATAGAAATATCTTTTTGCATATAATTCCATGATCTTATTGAATTAGTACCTAAACTCATGAACCATTTAAGAGCTTTATCCTTCAATGTTGTAGGAAACAACCTCAATTTTTTAGTGTCTGATAAGTAGCCATAAGACATACAAAGGATTTAAAATTCAAAGAGAAATATTTTTGGATCCTCTAACCTTATACCATGGAAGTTGGGAAGGAAATATGGGGGGATGCTCTTCATATGCACACTGACATCATTATCTTGAATGGGAAATCCAAGAGGATCTTCTTCATTGTCATCAAGTCCATCAATTTTTTCTACCTTCTCTACCATATCTTCTTCTTCAACCTAGAAAATTGGATGGTGATGTGGTTCTTACTGCACCACGTGATCAAATGGGGGGGTTTGTGTTGGAGAAATATTTTTAAATATTTTTTGAATAAGAATCTTAATGCAATGCAATTTTCTGTTTTGAAATGAAATATGCCTAATGCAATTTTTTTGTTTTTGCAGAAATAAAATAAATGAATCAACTAGGGAATAAAACAATGCATACTTTGAAACCTCCCTGGAAACGGCTCAAAAAATTATGAGCCTCAATATTGCAACAAGAATGTTGCAACTACTAAGGCTACCAACTTTAATTATCAACCTGGGGTTCATAAAAACTTAAGAGGTATCGGCACTATATGTGCAGCATACAATGTGTCCTTATTTTTTTGATATGAAGTAATGGAAGGAATGCCATGAAATCAAAGCCTAAACTAATTGCAGAAATGGAAGTGTTTCTTTGAAAATAAATTAATCCTGGGAAAGAACAACAATTTTTAATTGAAATCCTAAGAGCATGAATTCAAATAAAAATACCTAATCTAGTTTGCAAAAATTAATGTCCTAAGTGGTGTTTATTCTTCCTCAATCATGTATTTAGGTCCTAGGGATTAGGATTCAAGCCTAAGAGACAAAAACCAACCTTTAGGAGAAAATCTGGTCGAGTTTACACATGCTACAAGAGTGCTACATGCAACTCTGTTTTTTCTACATGCAAGTCTGTTTTGGAAATAACTCACCGAATGAATAAGTAAACAAAATGAAAATGGGATGGGAAATTTTTTTTGATTAAGTATGATGTCTTAGGTCTCCATTCCAAGTGGAATCACTCCAAAATACCCCTATTCACACGTGCTAAAAAATAACAGAAAATTACTACTCTAAAATCTGGAAAATTCAAGAACTAATGAGCTAGTTAATCTATCAAATTCCTAGCCTAATCAAGTGAAAATGAAATGGGGTGAATTTTTTTTATCAAATTTAACATTATTATGACCTAATCCAAGTGGAATCAAGTCAAATGGATCTCATTAACCCCTTCTAAAAAATAGCATAAATTTACTACTATTTCGCTACAAGGCATTTCTAGAAATCTTGTATTCGTGAACTAGTAACCAAATCCAAGTAGCTTAATGATTAAGATGACCTTCCAAAGTTATTATAAGGATAAATAATTCTTTTGAACCTGTAAAAAACCTACAAAATATTTCACTATAATCATCTAACTCAATCCTACAGCAAGAAAAGAAACAATACTAAATACATAAATATGAAAAAAAATAAGACATGCATGTGAATAAGAAGTGAAAAGAACATAAAGAAATTGTGCAAGAGGGCTTTGAGACTCTTGGGATGGCCAAGACCAAGGAGGAATCAGAGTCATATGGAAGAAACCAAGCCTTAGAAGCTAAAAATGGCACCAATCTTCATTATTGAATCAGTCCAAGTAGATCCCTACAAGAAAAGAAAGTGGAGCTTCTAGAAAACAGGTTTTCTGCACAATAAGACTAAAGAATACATGCCCCTAGAGGAAATTAGAAATGGTCCTTTTAGAAAATGATGAGGAAGCATTCCCCTTGAAATTTAGAATCTTTCCCCTCCAAAATCCCTTAAATATTGGATCTATTTCCCAAAACTAGGAGTTTGCAACAAATGACAGGGAACACATTCCTAGATTTTCTCAATCATCGTAGTTTCAGAATCTCTCTATAATTTCTCAATTTATTCATGATATTTTGTTCATTTATCTCCAATATTGATCCTCCAGTAATAGGAAGAAAGTCCCTAAATTATCTCCTTCTCCAAATATCCATAATATTCCCAATATTCTCACAATATCCTTCAAAAATAAATAATATTGGCACAAATATGGAATTATCTCTAAACCTTCTTAAGAACATATTAAAGAATGAAAAAACATTAGTAGAAGGAGAGATTTAATATATATTTTATGTGCCTAAGAAAGTTTAGATGGGCCTTAATTTATGTCTAATTTAGAGGACCATAACTATCCCGATATATAGTAGTAATTTTAGTAGTAATTTTAGTAGGCAAGGTGGAAGGAATTCTTCCACCGATGCACAGATTATCACGATGTTGTAGCTCATGCATTGTTATAGCATAATTTATCACCTTTATATACTTGATGACTTATCTATTGGCCTTGGGCAGCCTTTTCCTTTCAGACTTGGTCAACTTCTTAAAAAACATTATTTTGAATTCCATACGTGACTCTGCCCAGAATTTTACGCGTGCAGACACGATTTCGCTCATATCTGATCCGTGTGTACAATTTAAAATATTAAAAAATGTAACCCCCTATTACTTGGGTGGGGTTTATGGGTTTTACCTGAAAACCGCCTACAACAGCCCGTGGCAAAACTGTTTCCCAACTAAAAAACTGATTTGAGGAAGTATAAATACACCTCATTGGGAAGGCCTAAGGGAGGAGAGAGAATGTTATTGATAATATAGCTTGTTATAGCCCAAATCAAGTCTTATTATCCCTGTGCCTCCTGCACTTCCCAGGTTCAGGAAACCCTTGTTTCCTTGTGATGATCACCCTCTTTATGTGACATCCTTTTATGCACCTCTTATGGAAGAAGATTGTTGAGGCTTGGGCTGGACGGATCCAGAGGACGGTTTCGCTTGGATCCATGGTTGATTTTAGGTGATATCTCCACTTTATTTTTACATACATCAATAAAATAAGCTTTGTCTTGTTCCATATGTCATGTTCTTATATGTTTAATATACATGTTAATGATCTTGTAATCGTTATTTCATGATTCCTTTATGATTTTATATGATCTAACATACTCACATTTAGAATATATATGTTGTGCAACTAGTCTTTGTGCTTTGTCTTGGGTGAGTTGTAGGTTTTGAAGCACAAAGAGTAGCAGAGGGTTTTCACCCTACGGGATCGACCTCAAACGTAGGACATACGGGCAAGGTTACCTATCCCTAGTTTTCGAGTTTAAGCATTAGGATTTGTAATTTGAATGCTTCTTGTGATTGTATGCCTTCTGATATGTTAGGTACCTCAACCCAGACCTTAGGGTAGATTTTCCTACAACAGAACTGGCGACTCCACTATGGATTACATCCGTGTAATTCCCAGTTCGGGTTGTTTTCTCTGGATTTTGTGTTCCCTGACTGATGTGATCACTTTCCCAGTCTTATTGGTTCTTTTTCCATCCAGGAAGAAGCCCTGATCTTCTGGATCATGCTTTTGGATTTCTTTGCTGTCATTTCTATATGATGCTATTTTTGTACACAGTCATGTATACATCTGTTTTTATCCAAAGGAACCTGCATATACGCAATTTTCTTCAGACACAGCCGCGTATACATGTATGTTGCACATTGTGGATCCCTATATGGCCAGAAAAATTTGAAAAAATCATTTTTGAGGTCTTGTAAGTCTTTCCTGCCTGCTTTTGGTCACTCCTATAAAAACTCATGTATGTATGGATAGTGTTTCTCCTTGCTGAGTATTTGTTTCTCTCTTTCTTGCTTGAAGACCAATTCAACCTAGGTTTTTTCCTTTCTGATGAAGTTTCAAGTGTGGTGGTTGCGCCAGGACTTCTTCCTAAAGATTTTGGTTGTTCTGATATTTCAGAACAGTGAGCCTATGTCGGTTTTCTCATGCTTGCCTTGTCCATTGCTTCAATTTTTGGTTTTGGCTTGTTGGATTTATGGGTTTTCTTGTTTCTTGAGATCAGCTTTTCTGGTGAATCTTGAAGTTGTCTTTCTTGATTTCTTGAAGCTTTTTTTTTGGTAGAAGTTTTATGCTACTATTTCAAGTCATTTTCTTGAGTTAACTACTTCATTCCGCTCATTGAGTCTTGTCATGAAAGTGACATAGTTGGCCTATGGAATTTGAAGTTGCTTGTTGGCTCATTTTGTTGATTTGAGGCCTCTAGTAGTTTTGTGCTTTTCTCAAATATTTTTGTTTTCTCCTTAAAAAGTTAAAGGCTCAAAAAATATTTTTGTTTTCTGTTGCTTTTTCTGTTGGTTTTTTTTTCATGGTTTTCATCTCCTTTGGAGCAATTTTTTAGTTTCTCATTTTGGTTTGGTTGCTTAGTTATGAGAGAAGATTTGAAGTGGGATTGTCTCTTTCATATCAAGTTGTTTTGGCATTTTTTGTGCAAATAAGTTCTTGTTTGGGCTTGTCTTTTTTTTGTGTCAAAGTGATCAGACTGTTTTATTGAAAAAATCAGTTGCTTCCCTTTGTGAGTAGTCCTATAATTTGCATTTGTATTGGTAGTTTTTACATTAGATGCATCGTTAAGCATTGTAGTCTTTTTGATATATTTTGAGTGTCTGAGTGTGATATTGAAAATAAAAGAAAAATGTATTTCTTTAGTTGTTTCATAGAACCCATGTAGAAATCTCTTTTATTGAAGAAAAAGTTGCATATCATGTATCAGGTTTCTATTGATTTCTCTTTTGCGTCAAAAAATCATAAGTTGCATTCTCCATCTACCCTTGACTTAAAAATAAAAGCCATTAAAATCAAGCACTTAATCTAAAAATGAAATAAAAAATTTTGAGTTGTCATTAATATACACCAACTAGTCTAGGTCATAGGGCCTTGGAATAGGTGAGTGCAGAGTTAACTCTCCAAGGCCACTCAAAATTTCAAACATAGAAATTGATTAATGAGTGAAATCCACCCTCGTTAAGTGGACCGAGAAATCTTTACCTCTAGATAGTTAAGCGTGAGGGCTAGTGAAGGCAAATAAGAGAGATACCCCCTCTCCTATTTGTTGGATCATGACCTAAGACCGTATCGCCCGGCTATCGATACGAACTAGCGTCCATAGTTGTTATTACTAGGTATCACATAGGTGAATGCACGGGGGAATACCTGTGGTACCTGAGGCAGATGTTGTATCACTCTCGTTAGTACTTTTGGAGGGTACCCTTGCGAAGCTTTGGTACTTGCACCGGTAAAGGCTTTTTTAGGAGGTCAGCGTAGCTATTTATGTTACCTTCACTAGTAGGCCTAGGGCGTAATTACCCCATACTATTTTTTGAAGCTCCTCTTATTTTCTTTCTTGTATTTTGGTGTCCGGTCCTAATAACCCAGAGTGGAAATACTTGAAGGTTGCTTGATTACTCTATCTTAGGGAAATTTTTTAAGAGAGTGCTCTTTGCTCCTAGATTGCCATAGCTTCATAATTTTTTGAGTCTAGCTTAAAATCTCATAATTATTAAAAGTGGTTGACCTACCGGTTCGTCAATCGAGGAGGCTTTGTGGGATTTCTCCTGTGAGTGTCGAGCCTTCTTCAAGAAGGCGTAGGAGAAATTTTGCTAGTGATTTTCATCCAGTAGTTGCAAATTCATCGAAGAGTGATCCTCCGCTTGGGTCTATTGTTTCTACGGGTGGTCCTAGTACTAGTGGTGATATAGAGAGGAGTACTCCACTCATCTGTCGAGTCCTTTTTCCGGCAGAAGAATTTGAGGTGGAATAGATTCCTGAACCTCCAGGTACTCCTTCCTCTCCTCTTACTACTATTTTTCCAGATGTTCTTTTGTACGTTGGGCCTTTATCTCAAAGACCAACTAGCCCCCATATCTTTCCTTTTCTTTCGATGGCCACGGCTGGGAACACAACTTCGACTATGAGCATTTCAAGTGTGCATACTCCTCTTTCGATTGAAGGAGGAGGTACCATTGCTATTTCTAATATCACTCCTAGTGCAGAAAATTTTGGCTCTACCTCCATTTCTTCTATGAGTGGGGGCACCTAAGAATTTGCTTCCCATTCTTGTCTCTTTTCTTTTGGAATGCCATTTAGTGCAATTCCTTTTGTTTCCTTCACTGTTGCTTCTACTGTCTCCACACCGATGTCTTCTATAGCTAGTGGGTTAGCTTCATTTCATGGTTTCCCCTTCAAAAGTTGTTATATCTGGCATTTGAACCCTTCCTTAGGATATTTTCCTTTCTCCTCCCAAGGTCAAGGTTTTAATCCTTTTCTCGAAGGCCAAATCTGTAATGCTTTTCAAAGTTGGAACACTGCTTTTACAAGGTTGGGAACTGGGAATCAATTTTTCTATGGTCAGCAAGGGAATGTACCTTTCTCCTCTGTAGGTGCTTCTCTAGGTTTCTCTCCATTCGCTAATGCTTGGAACCCTTACCAAGTGGTTTTATACTTGTTCAACACTTCAATTGGGGGAAATTTCCCTATTTATGGTAATCCTACAATGGGAGGGGGTTCTACTCCAAATTATTCTAAGCCACAAAGTTTCTCTTATGGCTCAGATTTTTCTATGAACAATCCATGGAAACCTATTGCCTCATAAAATCCAGGGTATTATTTTCAGAATATTTGGAATCCTTTTGTTGGCGGATGGAATTCTCAAGTGTTAGGATATTCCAACACATAGGAAATAGCTAAGAATAACTTAGTCTAGTGTAGAGTTAGGTAAAGTGTGTTTCTTTACCATGTACTTTTGTAACTTGTAATCCGACAGTCACGATTTGTAGTGATCTGAAGGTTATCTCTCACTTCGGTATTAACGACACTTGATCTTTGGCTTAACACCTGATTGGTCCATGATCTCTATTTAAAGAGCATGGAGGGTCATTTGTCCAGTAACCGTTTATGAGATAAACATATGTAAATTTTATTTTTATATTAATAAATTCCCTGAAGTGGTCGCGTTGGCTCAGAGCATGGATTGTTTCCCACTTTGAGGGTTTTAACCACGTAATTATACTGGTGTATTGATTTGTGATCTGTTTGTGAGTGGTGACCTTTGGTTCTTGATCTACGGAACTTACCCTGTAAATTCCTACATGGTATCAGAGCTATTTTGAGGGTTGCGTCCATTGTTGATCAAAATCCAAAGCCGGTTTGACTGCATGCGAATGTCGTTTTGTAGATCTACTATTTCTGAACATTTTTGGGCTTGGAGAATTGCTCGGTTGTGTCCGGAGTGTCTGTTACAGTGAGGAACGCCTTTCGTTTCATGCGAAAAGGTTTCCGGTTGCCCAAGTTATGTCAGTTTAGATCTAGAGGCATAAAGCATCTATTTTGCAATTATATTTGTTAATAGTTCTGCTTATTTCGGTTTTTTTCTGTATTAAGGTTTTATTTATTTACCGGATCTATACCCTCTTCTCTGTGTATGCTCTTTGTTGTGCGATCTCGGCAAATCAGAAACAGGAAAAAGGGATTTTTTTTGCTACATATGCTCTTTCCCCGCATCTTTGTGCGATCTCGGGAAATCAGAAATAGTGAAAAAAGTGATAGTTGCTGGTAAGGCTAACCGAGAATCTAACATTCTGCCGTAAGGATTTGCATTTCGTTTTTTTTTGGCTCGTTTTTTGTGTTTTTTGTGAAGGAAAAAGCACGCACACCGAAGAGTAATAATAATAATAATAATAATCTCCCCTTCCTCCTTTCTAAAATAACATGATCCTTTTACTATCTCACTTGGTGAGGGGTTAGTTTATGAGAATAGAGGTCTTAGGTTCAAGTCTCCTTCTCAAGTTTCTTTTGTAAAAAGTTTTTGTTCAAGGGGTGAAATTTTTTTTTTAAAAAGCCGCACTTCATTCCGTTCCCGTAACTATTCGGCATCTACAACTCGTTTTTTCAAAAGGCATAACTTCTTCATCCGGAAGCCGTTTTTCGAGCCGTTTTTTTTTAAACAGCCTAATTTTTCGAGATCTTTCCATTGGAGAAGTTTCAGCTTTTCTCAGCTTCGTTTTTTTTTAAATGGAAAGTACATGCCCGGTTATTCTTAACAGCACCAATTATTTCCAATGGCTACCTCACATGGTAGATATACTTAGAAGTAAAGGGCTTTATAGAATAGCCACAGGACAAGAAACTAAACCTTTCGATGATGATAAAGCTGCTAAATGGGAAAATAAACAAGATCAAGCACGAGGGTTGATAGGAATGTCCATTGCTCAAGATCTTCGATTTCATATCCTTGACATTGACACCCCTGATGAAGCCCTGGAAAAGCTAAAAACTATTTTTGGCATTCAAAATCAAATCAGGGCCCACTAGCTTGAAAATGAGTTGCTTACTTTGGACCCCAATAATTTCTCCTCCATTGAATATTTTTTGTCCAAATTTAAGACCCTCATAATTCTTTTAGAAGGTTGTAAGATCAAAAAGGATGATGGTAGCCTCATATATTGCATTCTTGCTAAGCTTGGTCCTGCATACTCTGTATTTGTTTCCGCCTTCCATTCCACCAGAGAAGCCATCATTTCTTCAGGAACCACCTACAAGAATCCCTCTTTTGATGCCTTTTGTGATTCTTTGATAAGAGAACAAGAAAAAATTTTACACCTTGGTCTTATCACTGCTGGAAATGCTTCTAAGAAAGCCTTAGCAGCCCAACAACAACCATATCAAAATAATCCCAAGAAGCAGTATCCTAAAAAATATGGTCCTAAACCAAACAAGGGCCCTAAGAAATTTCAGCTGCAAACTAAAAAATCAAATCACCAAAATAATAAGGCAAATCAAAACAAAGGGAAGAAGACAAAGAGACATTGCAACTTTTGCAACCGGGATGGCCATATAGAGTCCAAATGTTTTAAGAATATGGAAGCCTTAGAAGCAGCAATGAAGAAGCACAACATCAATTTGGAGCACTCTTCACCTTCATCTTCAGGCATGGCACTTTCTGCTTGTGGTTTTCAAGCATCAAGATCTGGTTATGCATTAAATGTATCTTCTTCTTCTCCTTCTCATGAGTGGCTCATTGATTCTGGAGATTCTTACCACATGGCTAAAAATAAATCCATGTTTTCTTCTTTAAATGATTGTAACACCAAACATATTTATGTTGGTGATGATAGATCTCTTAGTGTTGTAGGATCTAGAACCATTCATCTAGATAATGGTCATTTTAATGATGTACTATGTGTTCCTACCTTGTCATGCAACCTTCTATCTGTTTATTAGATAACTCATTCAGGTGAAGGGAAAATAGTAGAATTCTCACCTCATGATGTTGTAATCAAGGACCTCAAAGATCCTAAACGTATTTTAGTTACTGGCATTGCTGATGATTCCACAAGGTTGTATAAGTTTGACAACTTTGGGTCACCATCTCTTCCCTCTGTTTTTGTTGCTCGTAATGATGATGTGAGCAAACTTTGGCATGAGCGATTTGGTCACTTAAAATATCACTCTCTTCAAACTCTATATAAGTAAAATATGGTGACGGGACTTCCTATGGTATCTTTCCGAGATGGTGTTTTCTTCGGATGTGTACTCGGAAAACATCATCGGGATAGTTTTGAAAAACATGCCTCTTGGCACACTTCAGCCCCTTTGCAGCTTGTGCACAGTGATTTATGTGGCCCACCTCCTGTTGTTTCTTTCTCTAGTTGCAAGTACTTCTTAAATTTCATTGATGATTTTTCCAGACGCACTTGAGTATATTTATTAAAACTCAAGAGTGAGTTTTTTAACATGTTCTTAGCCTTTAAGGCCTTTGTTGAGAAACAATCTGGACATCAAATTCTTAAGTTAAGATCAGATAATGGCAGAGAATATGTTAACAACAAATTTATCAACTTCTGCACTGAGCATGGCATTCAATTGCAACATACTATTCCATATACTCCACAACAAAATGGTGTAGCTGAAAGGAAGAATCGCACCTTAAAAGAAATGGCTATTTGTATGCTTCAATCTAAAGGACTTGGTCTCAACTTTTGGGCAGAAGCCATTAACTGTGCAAATTACATAGTAAATCACACTCCTACTAAGGTTTAAAGAATATAACTCCAGAAGAAGCTTGGAGCTCAATAAAACCAAATGTAAGTCACTTTCGTGTTTTTGGAAGTGATGCTTGGGCCTATATTCTAGATGCGAAACATAAAGCCTTAGAACCTAAGAGTGAAAAATGTATTTTTGTTGGATATTCTGAAGATGTAAAAGGATATAGACTTCTTCAACCAAAATCCAAAAATATAATCATTAGAAGAGATGTAAAGTTTGATGAAAATATATGGCCTGCCAGCCTAGTTCGACGGGTGTGCCACCTTTGGCCTGTGAGCCTGATTCGGCATATATGCCACCTCTCTCTATCTCTTCTATTTTTAACAGCATTCCTTCTAGTTTAGATGATGACAGCAAGGATGAAAATCCTCCTCCAGCTCGTGAAATTGTTCCTTATACTCCACCGCTTCCAGGATGGGTCCGCTCTACTCGGGATGTAGCAGGTTCTCTTGCAAGTAACCATGTCGATCGACGATGTACACATTCTCACTTCGAAAGAGCCTCTTCCTTATTGGCTCAAGTTCCATAAAAACTTGATCCAGAAACCTTTGAAGAAGCCTCCAGTCATCTAGATTGCGATGAGGTTGTTAGCATCCCATGATTTGGCATATTGGAAAGCCAAATGACAGGGTAACATCAAACCAACTTTGGAGACCAAGGACCTAGCCTTCCTGGACTCAGAGAGGGCTATCTCTATTTGTGCAAAGGATATAAACTTGTTTGCTTTCTATGTTTCTGATTTTAGGCTAGTTGTTAAGTGTGTTTTGGTTTGTTTTAGGTTTTTGAGGGAAGAACTAATCAAAAGATAAGTAGATAACAAGATATCAAATCAACTAGGCTATGGGGTCAATAAGGTCGAGACTGCCTCAAAGGGTGGAGAAGGTATACTATAGGGCCGATTTGGTCGAGGTAAAATGGATTCTTTTAGGTGGAATGAGATGGGATGGACACTAATTTTGTGAAATACAAAGAGATTTAAACATGAATAGTTAATCAGCAAGCATTCATAAGTTAGGGTTAACCATTGGTCTCTATGAATGAAACTTAAACTAATAAATTCATAAAATAAACATTCCAGTGATGCATGGAAATATAAGACCCTCCAACTTTGGGAAATCACCTTCAGATTTTTGGGAAAACAAATAATACGAACAAACAACTCAATTTATGAAGAGGGAACTCCTAAACATCATATTTTTAGTTATTGGGAAACTTTGAAAACAGAATGCAAAGTTCTTAGGCAAAGGGGAAGATCGAAACAAGACCTCCTTGGTTCAAACTAAGACAATCAATAATTCAAAGAGATTTTTCAAATATGGAGCTTTGACTAGCCATGAGTAAGCAGAGCGTACCGTGAATCATACTTAGCATGCATAACAACCATAAATGAAACAAGCAACAAGTTCTTCATTGATCAAAGAGCAGTTAAGAATTCTTTGATATGACTAAGAAGGAAGAAAAACATAGAAGCTGTAATAAAATCAGGAAACTTGAGGTGCCTCCATGGGCATGTCTCAAATATATTCTTTACTGACCTACAGCAAGCAAGAAACATGGAAAAATGTATGATAAACTAAGGAAAACATACAGATAGGAACACTATACCATTTACCAAGCCAAGGAATCCAACAAACAGTCCTCTTCCACCATCCAAGACAAACAAGAAATCATCCACATCATGAGACAAAGTGTTTCTTCAAAGCTTGTAATATCATGTATTGCTCTATATCATCAAGTTCAGCCTTGTTTACAATGAAATCTCTTAGAATATATAGGCCAAAGTGAAGGAGAACCTCCTAGTACAACTAGCAAGCTCATTGGCCCATTACAAATATCTGATTTTGTCCTTGAGGCTTTGCAAAGCCCAAGGCACAAAATATCTATAAAAATATCCTAAAATTCTAAAAAACGAAATTAAATTGACTTTTCCCAACTGCCAATGGCCAAAAAAGGCTAAACGCACATTTGGAAAAGCCACTTTAGAAAACTGCATTTTTCACAAAAATGCTTCAGAAATATAGCAACAGACAATTCCCTGTCTTGTGGGAAACTTATGAAGGACCTCCCAATGTCTAAACGAGCCCCGTGATGGCTCGTTGGAAAGCCCTGGATGTCTAGTTTCTGAAATTACTTTGTTTTCCCCAAAATAATCAATGGAAGCCTATGAAAAACTGACCTGTGTGGAAAAACCCAGAAATTATCCCTTGCTAATATGCGAGGCAGAGTGTTGAAAAAGTGATTGTTTTCGCATCTTTTGGGGACCAAAACATCTTCAATTGATCTGAAATTAGCTGAGTAGATGCCCCTAAATTTAATGCATCCAATGATACCACTTTCAACCTCTGAGGATGCTTCAAACTAAAATGGCGATGCCCATGATTTTCTACAAATAAGCCCAAAAATGTCAAAAAACAAAAACTTGTCGAATTATGCCCAAATTTGGCGAGCATAACCCTCATGGGTTTTCAAAAGCATGCAGAGAAGCGAAGGCCAAAATTTCAAGCTTTGATGTGCCTTTTCCCATTTTTTCTACTGGGCGCCTCTTTCGGGCCACCTTGAGCTTTTCTTGTGTAACCTTCAATTTCCTTCAGGCAAATTGATTTAGCTTTTTGTAGTGCTCGGTCATTTTCTTTTGAAGGCTTAAGTCTCTATTAGCTCTTTCCAACTTATCCTCCAAGTGTTTATTCACCATTTCAAGCCATGCTTCTCTATTGTTTTCTATTTCTTGGGTGAATAAAGAAGTAAGAGGAAAAGATCGGAAAAGGGTTGCCTCTTCCTCTTTCTGTTTCTCCAAAGCTCTTTTGAGTCCCATAGTCCTAGGCTTCTTCCTCCTTGACTGTTCTTCTTCTTCAGTGTCATTTAATTTGTCCATAAGTTATTCTAACTTGATTTTCACTTTGGAGTCTTCCCTTTGGTACTTGAAATCCCGTGCCTCATAAACTGCCATGTGGACATTCATTTCCTTGTTTTGTGTCTGCAGAAAATGTATGAGGTCCTTATATCTCTCTAGATCAGCTCTTAGGTCATGAATTTGTTCTTCTCTATTTCGCAAGAGGGACTCAAGGATTCTAGCCTCATTGTCACTGTCATCACTGTTCATCTGAATTATATCAAAATCCCTTTCTTTCTCATGGCTATTTTCCTCCTCTTTTTCCTTGCCTTGGGTGGCCTTCTTGGTTTTCCTCTTGTTTGGTAATTCAACAATGGGTTTCTTGGGCAACTTGCCTTTGCTTCGGAGTGCTCTAGTAACATTGGGAGTTACAACTTGAGCCACTTTCTTTCTTGAAGTTTGGGGCTTTGTTACCTTTGGAGAAGAAAGCATGGCACCTTACCTAGGAGAGGCAGCTAGCACATGCTCTATTTGGTCTTTAACTTTACTGCTCCCCTCATCATCTTTGTCACCGTTTTCCTCCTTTTGAAGGCTGCCTTGTTGGTCTTTATCACTGCTATGCTCATGTTAGTTGATTTGGCCCTTTTGTTCTATGTTGCCTTCTTTAGAATGCTCATTTTTTTGTGGGCTGCCAATAGTTTCCTCTTTGTGACTGTTGTGTTCATCATTAATTTGTTAAAACTCTTCATCATTTCCTTCTTTATTCTCACTGTCATGTTTGGATTCTTCATTTTTTCCTTCCTCATCACTTGTTTGCCTCCTTTCATTTTTCTCTTCTTCACTGTTTTTCTCTCTCTCACTGTTATTTTGCCCTTTCTCTCTTTGTTCTTCTTCATCACTGTTTTTCCCTTTCTCACTTTGCTCTTCTTCACTTTCAATCATAGGAGATTTTTGTTTCTTAGGAGTGGATTTGCTGGAAGGAGAAACATGATGAGTGGATGGTGAGGAAGGCACATGAGATGAAGAAGCAATGGAAAAGTCGGGATGGGAGATGAAAGAGTCCCAAGAAACTCCCTCTTTCTCAAGTTGATGGAGGATGACGATCTTGATAAGGGAATGATGAAAAAGACAAGCTTGCTATTGAGAGGAAGGCTTCTTTTGAACAATGGAAACCATCTTGTCAATGCTTCTATAGAGGAAAAAAGGTAGGCTTAGCAATTGAGTTCTTGTGAAGTGCATGAGTAGCCTGATATGATAATCATAAACCTGGGAAAACCTCCCTTCGCATGTGAAATATTTCATGATGATTTTCATGAGAGGAGCATAGCTGGTCAAAAAATAGGAAAAAGGAAAAATAGATGGGCATGCATCCCGATGTTCTGGTTTCAAGAAGGGTTTGTATTGATCTGAATCTAGGTAGGTTTTCTTAAACCATTTTTCTCCGATATATGGAATTTTGGTAGCTTTGGAGATAGCTCTAGGAGAGAGATTGAAGTCTAAACCTGCTAGATGAGCATGCTTCCCTCGTAGCCTTAAAGTAAATAGATGTGTCAAAGGAAGATGACTTTTCTCTTCTTGAACCTTCTGACAAAATTCTAAGCATCCTACTTCATGAAAGTTAAAGAGCGCTGAAGGGGATGCATTCACTTCCTGAGTTGAAAAAGGCTCATACCTCTTGTGAGGACCACTTCTGTTATCTAGCTTAGGAGGCATTTTTCTTCTAAGATCCTTGGCTGATTTACCCAGGAAAACTTTTTCAAATGTTTTTGAAACAGGCTCTTAATCAAACACTATTACTCTTTGAACAACTAAGTCTGTCCTCAGTTAGCCAACAAATTTGTTTAAATAGAATCAGCTCTCTTTGATTTTGACAGTATGAACTCCTTTCCCTCAGATCACTGTTTTCTATAGTTCATTTGAAACAAGAAAGAGGTTCCCTTGAAAAACACTGTCTCTTTTGGTAACACTTTTTAATGAACTAATCTAAAACAGAGACTGTACCCTTAGATAAACCTTATGTTCTTCTTTTGAATAAAACTGCCCTTCTGTAATGATTATTGTTTCTCCAAAACAAAAGACAACCCTCTTGTTATTGAATAATAAACCTCCTAACAAACTTTGTCCCCCCTTTAATGATCATTGTTTTTCTTTTGTATTTAGCAAACAAGTATTAGCTGAAAGAAGAAAAAATCACCTCTTTAGTACTATGTGTGAGTAATGAGGTTTTTTTACAAGGTTTGTTTGTGGATTTTGGAGGCAAATGTCTCTTGGTTTTGGCACACAGTTTCTTCACCCTGAATCTCTGTTTTTGATCCTTTGCAGCCCATAGCAATAAAAACCTCTTTTAATTCAATATAGCCTTATCCCTTAATCACTATCCCTCTTTGAATTTGATTAAATAGGGGGTTTTTAGACATCACTGTTTTTTGAAAGACTCTTTCAAACTGACCACAATTTCTATAACCGAACTCTGTCTTCCCTTTAGGGATTCATGCAAATCTTCTACTATTTCTCAGCATAAAGACCTTCCCTTTTCTTTTTGAAAATGATGATTTAACCCTCTTTGAACTCAAATTTCTGCTAAGGGGCGAGAAATACCTTAAAAAACATGTTTGAGATGTCCTGGGAGCATTGGTTCAACGAGAAAGCAAACAAAGTTGACATTTTGCTATTGGGTGGGCATTGAATGACGAACGCGCCGCGCAGATGGTCTGTCGGGTCAGCCTTGAATGCCCAGCACAGGCGCGTCGCGCAGCACTACAGGCGCGCCATGCTGCTTAAGGAAATACACTGCGTCCCCCTTACAGGCGCGCCACGCTGCTTAAGGAAATACACTGCGTCCCCCTTACAGGC
Source organism: Pinus albicaulis (assembly GCA_034641835.2). Lineage (NCBI taxonomy): Eukaryota > Viridiplantae > Streptophyta > Pinopsida > Pinales > Pinaceae > Pinus > Pinus albicaulis. The sequence continues at coordinate 1,126,097,923 of CM076572.1, read as the reverse complement.
GCGCCGCGCATGTATATAGGTGTGCTGCGCCAAAACTAAACTCGAAATTTCTCCACAAATCGCTCCAAATTGCCTCTTTTCTTCGGTGAGGTTGTAAATGAATGTTTGCTCGATGCCTTGTATACTTTATAGACTTTGTTCAAAAGAAAAACAAAGTAGACTCTTCCTTATCACAATTAGAAAACTTTTAACGTTGTCACTATGTGTTTATTACAGGAGACTTGAGTTTATGTTCAAGGTTATTCTAACCTTTTTGCATTTTTTTAAACTGTGCCCTTTCCATAATATTCTTGTGGAGGCCCCCTTTAAAAATAATAATCCTGTAAGTTTTAGTCGGATTAATCAATCTTGCGGACAAGATCGATCTCC